>CM041776.1:430979236-431019429 GCA_023374045.1 Limonium bicolor
CGAGATACAGTTCTGTGGTCCGGTATACTTACGGTACATGTACCCTTTTGAACGGTACATGGGTATTCTGAAAAGTAGAATGAAGAATAGGTATCGACCAGAGGGGAGCATTGTTGAAGCAACAGTGACTGAGGAAGTCACGGAGTTTGTGACCGATTATTTGAGTGAGGCAGAGTCTATTGGTATCCCAAAACCACGACACTATGGCAGGTTTAAGGGTAAAGGTGTTATTGGTAGAAAGATCGTGCAAGTTTCGCGTCTACTTATTCATCAAGCACATTTGTTTGTCTTACAACATCTTGAGGTTGTTGAACCTTATTTGGAAACCCATATGGTTGAGTTAAGGCATCAAAATCCTTTGAAAAACCACATTTGGCTGACAAAAGAACAAAACCGAGTTTTTATCCAATGGTTCAAAGATCATGTGTTGACATTAGCATCATCAGATCCAGAAGCTGTAAGCGAAGAGATCAGATGTTTGGCAATCGGACCTGAAACTAATATTACATCTTTTGAGGGGTATGATATTAGTGGGTATACATACTACACTGCACGCCAAGATGCCAAATCGATAAACCAGAATAGTGGGGTAAAAATTGAAGCTGCTGCCACTGAGTACCACAGCGGTAACCGATCTCAACCAGTTAGTAATTGGTATTATGGTGTCATCGAGGACATCTGGGAACTAGACTATGACATTGATTCCTTTCTGTTGTTCCGGTGCAAGTGGGTGGACAACCGACGCGGGTACCAAAATGATGGAGGGCTTACCATGGTTGATCTTTCACGGTTACACGGTTATAATGATGATCAATTTGTTCTGGGAAAGGATTGCGAGCAAGTGTGGTATGTTGAGGATCCGAAAGACTGCAGATGGTCTGTTGTTCTTCCAGGAAGAAGGCCGGTTGTAATCGAAAATGAAAATGAGGATAACGATGAAAATGGGACTGTAGAGGAAACATCCTTGTTTCCTACTGGATTACCGGATTCGATTGATGATACCGAAAACGATTTGCTCTACGCACGATCAGACCATGATGAGGGTGTTTGGGTAGAAAATATGAAATGATTTATGTTTTTGTACGTGTCAGGTAATGTTGTTAGTAGAATGTAGACTGTAATATCATCTTAACTGTTATTGTTATGCATCATAGTATTTATGTTATGAGTTTAACTGATGAAAATGCTTTATTTTTTTTTTGCAGTGGATGATCACCCTGATGACCCCATTGGACGGCTTATCTCGACTGGAGAACCTGAGCCACAGCAGAATAGACCAAGTAAGCGGGTCACAAGAGGAGGAAAGAAGAAGAAGGACCAGTTAGCAGTACACGAGACTGAGGCTGGCCCTTCACAGCAGACCGAAGAGGAGTCAGTTGCCACCAGAGGCGAAGAAGCAAAGAAGAGAGGTGCAACACGTGGGCTGAAGGCTAACAAGGGCCCTCCTACAAAACCGGTGGACTTCAATCATTCAACCACCCCATGGAAATTGGAAGAATGACTTCACCGCTTACGGTAGCCATTTGGTGAAGTCATATTGCAACATAAACCACAACTGGAAGCAAGTGCCTCAATCATTGAAGGATACTATGTTTCAGCGTCTTCAGGTAAATCTCTACATTATTACTATGATCTTTTGTGAAATAATAGAACATTTATGTTTACTTTACTAACTGAATGATCATGTACGTAGTCTCGTTTCTCCGTGGATCCCGCACTTAAAAAGGATGTGCTATCAGCGATGTCGAAACAGTTCCGGGACCACAAGAATAAGTTGGCTGACAAGTTCATCTACAAGATGCCTACTCCAGAAGATCCAGATGATCCAGATCATGGTGGAGACGGTGAGAGACCACCATGGGAGGTTTACGAGGGCATAACAGAAGAGCAATGGTACAATTTGTTGAGAGGCGTCACACACCGGAGTTCCAGGTGCACTTTATTGTCATACATACATAAATTAATCTTAATTTCTTATGTTTTTTGTGTTCAATTTCACTTAACATGATCCCATTAATTTATGCAGGCTCTCCGTGCGAAACAACAAGCAAATGCTAAGAAGAATCTGTACCCTCACCACTTAGGTGGAAAAAGTATTGCTCAAAGGGTACCAGAATGGGAGCAAAAGGGATATCTGCCCACGGATGGCTCATTGGATGCCAGTGGCAGAAGAATGAAAGTGTGGGAGTTAAGCCACATTCCGAAGAACTCTACTCCCGAAAATCCTCAATGATGAAGCCACGAGAGCAGTTATTGCTCAAATGGTAAGTGATATCATTTCATTTTCAGTCAAACTGTTCATTTCCTTTGTATATGAACTTATGTTAAACTAATAACTGTATTTGTGTGTTATATTAGGGTGAATTAAGCTCTCAGCTCACCCAGGGCACCTGGACCTCACAGAGGAATGATGATCCTCTTACACGCGCTCTTGGTAAGAAGGATCATCCAGGTCGTGCCATTGGGTTTGGTGGGCACGTTGGTATCCGCCAGGCATTTGGCGCACCCGGGTCCAGAATCAGCCAGGGACAGTCGATTAGCTACGAGGAGCACCTGAGAGCGTTGGCTGAGATGGAGCAGAGGATTACTCAGAACGTCGACGAGAGGATCGCTCAGGCTATATCAAGGATTCAGCCACAGCAGCATGAAAGCCAAGAGGTTTCTCGACCACCAGTTGATCAGTCACCCATTCAGCAGCAGAGTGCACCGGTAGTGAGAAGTAGTGTCCACTCGGCTGATCCGTTTCCCTATGCATCTCTACAGGTTAGACTAACATTTCAATTGAGTACATGACGATTATGATTTTTCACTTGATCACTAATATCATCATAGAAGAATTCACAATTTTTATCTAAACAAGTTCCACATAACACTCAGGCACCCACTGAGTGCCATCTGTTTTTACAAATTGGAGTAGAAGAGGTCATGGTTGCATGGGGAAAACTTTTCCCCTCTCGTCCAAGTGATATTGTGCACGGTGAACCACTCCGACATTACCATGCACGAGTGCTTCTAGACGAATTTGTTGCAGAGCATGCTGACGTCGGTTTACCGGTGCCGATCCCACAAAGACCTACCGTGCGTTCTGCACAAACTGCGACAGTGCAGTGGCCTGCACGATTGGTCAGACTCCCTGGGCAGGTATTACTCTTAACCGTTGCTATAAAACTATTGGTGTACCACCTTGCATCCATATACTTAATTAGACTAATATCATAGGATATGAGCCACCGAAGACTGATAAGGGCAAAGGAAAAAGAATTGCCACACCTGTGCAATCAAAGGCATCCACAAATTTTGTGCTTAGACCTGCTTTGGTGGAGAAGAGAATATTGGCCGGCTTGTCGACAATATGCAGATTCTGCATTCCTCGTTGTTTGCTGCTACCACCTGATTGATTCCCTCATTGTGGAAGATCCCGAGCGGATATTTCACTATATAGTTCAAGGAGAAGATATACATCGATTTGGGATGTATATGTCCGACTTCGAGGAGTGCTTCAGGAGGGATTGGTTGAATGTGTCGATTATCAAGTCGGCCGCCATGTGAGTGACTTCTACCTTTTATATTTTGAATTCATTAATTGGTGATGAATTAGATGTTTGAATAAAAAGTTAATGACTAATGATATTGCCTCATAGGTGGGTGCATGATAAGGCGATCAATGTCTATGAAGATCGAAGATTTGGATTCCTGTGTCCTGCTATGTGCAGTGAAGTCCAGATGACAAGTGATCCGCAAGGCCTTATGCAATATATGACGAATGCCCTCTTTGAATGTTCTAACAAGTCATTTATTATGCTGCCATATCATTCAGGTATGATATTTGACTATTTCTCTTAGTATTATCTAAAACATATAGTTTGTGTTAGTTGCTTAATGATTTCAACACATTGTGTAATTTGTGGACAGTCGACATTGGTCATTGCTTGTGCTGGTGATGGAAGCACCCACGAATCTTGCAATTTGACTCACTTGGTACGGGTGCCAAGAGACCGAAGATCTCCACCGCAATACTGGGGTAATTAGTTTGTTATCGTAAACAACAATTATTATTACTTAACATTAACTGTTTCATAACTTGCTACTGATGCTTAAAACTATATATTGCTGATGTATATAGTTCCATGAGAGCTGCATTACTCCAGGGTATAACAATGAAGAGTAACATCCCTTGGAACACTGTCAAGGTACTCTATTAATTGATAAATTTGTGTGATAATGTTTAAACTTGTTTATAACTGTCAATATGTGCGTTTGTATAGTGTCCGGTGCAGCCTGGGGGTTCAGAATGTGGATACTATGTCATGAGATTCATGAGTGACATAGTAGGAGCGGCAAACCTTTTACCAGAGCACTCGTTAGACATGGTAACATTCTTTGAAAGTTTCAGTTATGCTCTTTACATGTTGTTAGACTTGTACATTTTAGATTAATGTTCATTTTTTTTCAAGGCTTACGAAGAAGTGTTCAAAGGTGGTCAGTATGATGATGCTCAAATTGTTGAGATGCTTGAGGAATGGTCGGAGTTCGTCTGCACAAGTTTAATGAATTGATGATCATGAAGATGTTTTGTGAACTTTTTGAGTATGTAAATGTAACTCTGTACACTTGTGGATGGTGTAATGGTAGATTTGAATTGTATGGTGTTTTTATTTGTAATGAAAGTGTGAATTGCATTGGTTTTGTTAACTCTCAAATTGTGGTGCGTCGTTGGTATTAATTGGGAGCTTTTATAACTTTTTAAATGTGTGCTGGAGCTCCCTGTATGGATGAAGCATTATTACAGGTCTGATTGAACCAAATGTGGTGAATATATATATATATAAGCTGGGATGGAAAAAAACAAAAAAAAAATACCTATCTCGGCGGTTCTTAGAACAACCGCCGAGATAGGCCCCTGGGATTGACCGATGGTGAGATTGACCATGGGTCTATCTCGGCGGTTCTTAGAGAACAACCGCCGAGATAGACCCATGGTCAATCTCACCACGGTCAATCCCAGGGGCCTATCTCGGCGGTTGTTCCTAAGAACCGCCGAGATAGGTACATCTATTTCGGCGGTGCTCATTTCGGCGGTTAACAACCGCCGAAATAGGCCCATTAGAACCGCCGAAATAGACGTTTTTTGTACTAGTGTGGGTTGGTGGTAAGGTAGGTTACACCTAAATTATCACACCACGGAATCGGAGGAGAATGAAGTTACACACCCAGATGTGCAAGTAGCCGCTGAATCCAGATTAATTCACAAGTTCCATGAGCAAGCGAAGTATATTCGGCCTCTGTGGTGGAACGGTGATTGTGAACTGCTTCTTTGACAACCATGCAACGAGATTTTTGCCTATGAACACACAAATCTAGTGGTATAGCGGCAGTCGGATAGATTTCCTCCCCAATTTGCATCAGCGAAGGCCAAAAGTTGAAGACTTGGCCCATCATATATGTGGAATCGAAGTGTAGAAGTCGCAGTTAGGTAACACGAAATCCGTTTTAAGGCTTTCTAGTGAATTTTCTTGCGTCTTATGCATCTGTAGACATAATTTATTAATAACAAATGTTATATCTGGGCGAGTTAGAGTTACGTATTGTAGACCCAAAATTAGACTATGAAATAAAGTAACATTAGGAAAATTAGGGATTTAAGAATCGGCAAGAGTAGTGCAGGCCATAGGAATAGAGACTAGGCGAGATTTGGTGAGGTTAGCCCTATCAACAAGATCCCTAATGTACTGCTCCTGATAGTGGAAGAGACCATTATTGGTGCGTTCAACTTGAATCCTCAGAAAGTAGTGATCTGGCCCTAAATCTTTCACTAGAAATACTCTGGCTAGCTGAGTGATAAACTTTGTAAGAAGAGACAAAGAGTTCCCAATAAAAAAATTATGTAATCCACATATATTAAAGCCATTAGTGTTTCACCTTCAACTTGATAAATAAAGAGTGACATATCGGCCTTTGAATCTTAATTCAATAGTAATAAGAGCATCACTTAACTTTGAGAACCATGCCTGTGGTGCCTGTTTCAAACCATAGATGGACTTTTCAGTTTGCACACATGATACGAATATACACGATGTAGAAATCCAGGTGGTTGTGTCATAAAGACACACTCCTGTAAGTCTCCCTCTAACATGTGTTTTGTATATCCAACTGTTGAATATGCCATGAGTAGACAGTAGCTATAGTAAGAATCACTCTGATAGTTGTTGATTTGACCACGAGACTAAAATTTTTGTGCAGCTCCTTAATCTGTGTGAACCCCCTAGCAACAACTCTGGCCTTGCGCCTCTTGAGGCTGCCATTAGACTTTCTCTTCATTTTCTTGATCCATTTAACTCCCAACAGACTTACAAAAGTTAATTTTGATGTTACACACCCTAGTGAACCACACTTATTTCATTGTTTTATTACTAGACAATCCTTTTTGTTTTAATTTTAGCTTTTAATTTAAGCACCCCATTACCTCTCTTCATCATATTATTTTTAACTTTTCTTTTTCAATTCATGTGAGTGAATTCAATTTCTATCGTGAATGCTCAAAGTGGAACAAACAAATTACAAAAATATAGTTTGGATGTAACAAATAATTATTGATTGTAATTATATTGTTACTGAACAAATTTAACTTATAAATTAAATAAGATATTGACATAAGTTACTTAACACATTGGTATCATACCAGGCCTTAATAAGGCTCATTAAAGGTGTTTTTTATGTCAATGTCCCACATAGTTTTGATTTAAAGAGTAGTTCAATCCTCAATTTGGTTTTGCCTCTCTCTAAAAGTCTATGATACCAAAGCTCTAATTTAACTTTCATTACTATGTTTTACCACGTCTTATATTATCTGGTGACTCTATTTCTCATGTAGGTTTTAGCTATTGAAGAATTAGTCCACATAGCCCCAGCCATCAAGTTCGGTTCATTCCTCAATTTGGATCACTTCCTTTAAAACTGCCTCTAGTTTTCCTCCGCTAACTCTCTTGAAATATATTCCAAGAACCATAATTGTCCATGTTGTGGTCGTTTCTTTACATGGCTACACACAATTGCTGTCAAACAGCTCGAAAGTTAATATTGGGAGGGCGCAATTGCATATAGAATAAAGGTGGATGAGTATCTTTCTGATGTTGAGTTTAACTACAGATGATATGAACTATGTCAAACTATAGTTAATATAGACAATCTAGCCTTGCACGTCATCTTTTGCACAAACTCTTGACTACAAATGATATGGCCTATGTCAACCCAGGGAGCCAAGATTTATAATGAATTTCACATTACTCTTTTAAATAAATCCTAGGGTAACACTTAACAGACGTCAGCTATTTTACTAGATGTGTTCAAAGCTTAAAAGGAACTTTGGAAATAGATTTTTTTATTTCATTTGTTGTACACTTACAATGGCTCTAGTAAAGACTATTTATATATAGTGCATAATGTTGTAGATATGTTATGAACCCTTTATAGGATGAATTATTGAAGATCCATGCATGACCTCTAATACTAAGCTGACCTATGCTGGATTTTATCCCCTTGCGAGTCCAAGCTCAGAATCGATAATGGAAGCTTGGTGTGAGATGGACTGAAGTGAGTCGTCAGTAGCGTTTTAGTGAGAATGTCTACAACTCGCTAAGAGATTGGAAGATGCGAGATGATGAGACTCCTATTTGTAATTTATTTCCTCACAAATAAATAGTCAATATTAACATAGCGAGCGTAACTTTGGAAGTTGGGATTCACTAGGAGGTAAGTGGCTCTTAAATCATCACGGTATAATCATGGATGTATATGTACAAAATGTATAATTCTCCCAACATATAGTAAGTCCAAGAAATCTTTGAAGTTGTTGTTGCTAAAGCCTTAAGTTCAACTTAGTATATGATTTTGCAACTGACTTTTGTTTCTTGGCACTACATAAGATAAGGTGATTTTCAAAGAATATATAGTAGCTAGAGGTGGATCTACGCTCAATTGTTGAGCCTGCTCAGTTAGAGTCAAAGAATACCTGGATTTTCTCAAGCAAAGTAGTTGGGAAGAACAAACCAATTCAATATCTTCCAATGACACAGTCTTGTAGAGTGCATACATTGACTTATATATTATTGAGTAGCTAATCTAGGCATGTAATGCCAAGTATTGTACGCTGCCAGTAAATTGATGGGCTGCTTATGTGTTTGAAGCCACTCAAAAGTGTTATCATTTGATGCAACATTAATGGAAATAAAAGTAGGAGAAGAGACTTAGCCTTGAATAAAATTGTGATAGAGAACTTGAGCACATTTTCCTATTTTTCTTGCAAATCTGGCACTTCTCTCTCTGACCTGGTTTCCCATTAAAAGCTGAATTTAAAGGACCTCTAGTATCTAAATAAGAAGTACGACCAAGATTAAAAACACTAACATAGTGTAATGTTGTCATCCCACATCTAGATATGAGTAATGATGTGAGTGGTTTATAAGCATACATAAGGGTTGACTATAATAACAAAGTCTTCCACTTTTTAGCCCATGTGTGGATAAAGGGTTTAAAGTGGCTAGTTTTCAAGCTCAAATGGTTTGAGAGCTAGGTTGTTGGATAGTAGCTCATATGAGATGTTACAAAAGGTATTAGAGCTGATTTGGGAACATGTTGGGATGGGCTACCCGACACCTACCAAGGAAGTCCATGGGACTTGAATGTTAGGTTTGCATTGAGGACACCATATTCTTTGAGCGGGGGAAGTATGTAATACCCCCATCCCACATCAGGATATGAGGAGTAATGTGGGTGGTTTATAAGCAGTGGCGGACCCAGAAAACAAATTTGATGGGGTCCAAATTTTTTTCGACATTAACATATATTAAATTTGAAGGTATATAAGTGTGTGGTCATAAATTTATTGAGCATTAGTGTATATATATATATATATCAAATTTTGAGGTAATATTTAAATTTTAAATAAGTATGTAGTATTTATAAATTAGACTCGTTTTTTTTAAAAGTTAAAACATATTATCTGATGGGGTTAGACTTTAACATAAGATCAAAGAAGGAATTTTGTTCCATAACATTAAAAACTAAAAATAGGTCGACAATAATTGAACTTACAACCTCACATATAGGAACATGTCTCTACCACTAAATTATTATTAACTTTCAGTATTTTTCTTAATTTTATTTTATTAAAACTATACTTTAAAAAATTATCTTTTTAGTTATCAGAAAAGCTATGGGGTCCGGGACCCCTCAGGACCCCGCCTCGGTCCGCCCCTGTTTATAAGTATACATATTGGTTGACTATAACAACAAGACCCTTCATTTTTAAGCCCAATTGAGGACAAAAGGTTTAAAGTGACTAGTTTTCAAGCCTGGAGGGCTTAGCTTGAGAGCTAGGTTGTTAGACAATAACGACCCATACGAGGTGTTACACATATCCACGCCTTCTTCCCCTGTTGAGAAAATTAGCTTCATAACCCATTCTAGGTTGGTTTCGCCCGATGATAATCTAGGTCTACATCTTGTTCCGCTAAAGTAAACAAATTTTTAATTACCACTAGTAGCACCTAGAGAAATGTTATTATCATTTTGTTTTTCCTGATCATTTATATAACTCCCTTCATATATTAGAAAAGACCGATAAATCTCTTGTTTGTGGATGCTTCTGGCTTGGTTAATTTCTAGGCGACAACTAGTTAATATTCTGCGGGTAACCCATTGGAATATATGATCAGAACTTTCTACCTAACAAATTGTGTACAACAACAGACAAGAAAGCAGCTAGAGACCGAGCTCCGTTCATGAAGGATGTGACATCTTCATTTGCTCTTTTCATGATACTTTCCACTTGAAGATGAAGTTGCTCACGCGAGCTATAATTTTGGCTGAATAAATTACTTTTGAGGTTTTACATAGGTCAAATAAGGTTTCTAGATCGATTATTGGTCGACGACAGGTTCACTCAGGGAAGCAGATAATCAAATTCAGATACAACGGATTTGGTTTTCCATCAAAAATATCCTCGGGACATGAGTGATGTACTGCTAACAGACTTGTATAAATCATTTCATTTTTGAAAAGGTAGGATTGTTCCTCTCCAAACTCTAAGATTTTGTTGTTTTAACTTTACAAGTTTCACACAGTAGTAGCAAGAATAAATTATGTTGGATGAGTTACCTGCTGGACGTCACTAAGGATACAAAAATGGTATGAGCGTTAGTACCAACTCCTGATGTTGAAGAATCGGATGAGGTCGAGGAAATATTAGGCTTTATGTTATTTTTACTTACGCGAATTCGATGGTAGCGCCGGGGCCACATTATAAGGTGGTGATGGCTATTTTGGTCATTTGTTATTTTTTTTGTCTTTTTGTGTTTTATACTTTTATAAAATTTTAAAATGTTATAGTTTATTAGATATAAGTCCAAATAACATAAATTTTATATCATTGTTCATCATAATTCGAGCTCTTTAAAATAAGACCAAACATGAATATGTTTTGATAAATTTTTTTTTTTTATTTTTTGTATATACATATTTTTTAAGATTAATTGTGAATCTTAAGTTTAAAAAAAGTGAATCAAAGGTTGTTAAAAAGTGAATCAGAGAGTTGCTTAAAAGTGAATCTCAGATATTGTTTAACTAAAATGATTCTGATTGTTTGACTAATGTGAATCAGAGGTTTTAGAAAAGTGAATCAAAAGTTTTTTAAAAGTGAATCACTAGTTGTTACAAAGTGAATCAAAGTAATAAGAGTGGATCTCGTAAGCATAGATTATTTAACTAAAGTGATTAAAAGATTTAAGAAATGTGAATCAGAGGTTTTTATAAAGTGAATCATGTGTTTAAGAAAAGTGAATCAGAGGTTTAAGAAAAGAGATTCTCGTAAACAGAGATTGTTTTAACTAAAGTGAATAAAAAGGTTAAGAAAAGTGAATCAGAGGTTTAAGAAAAATAAATCAAAGGTTTTTTAAAGGTGAATTAAAGGTTTAAGAAAAGTGAATATTTTGTTTTAATACTAGTAAAAGTTAATCCTAGCACAATCTTGAATCTTTTGTGTTTTTTAAAAGTGAATCTAAACCATACCCTACAACCATAAAAATGTCTTCGACGTTTTTAGCTTTCCTAAGGTGGTTTTTAGGGTGTTTAGAGGTGAGGTAATCTTTTGTTATTAGTTCTACACTTTATATTGTCGTTACTGACTCGACAGGTTTTTAGGGTTTGTGGTACAGGGTTTAGAATCTACCTGCACTACAAACCATAAAAATACCTTGACGTTTTTAACTTTTCTATGGTGGTTTTTAGAGTGTCCGGGGTTATGATTCATTTTGTTAATGCATAAAGTTCATTTTATTATTTAAGAATATTCATTTTGCTAATGAATACGATTCACTTGAAAAATACCTAATACTACATACTCATTCAAAAAATATAAAATTTTAAGTTTACCAAAACATATCCATGATGCATCTTGTTTTGAAGAGCACGAAAAATGATGAACAATGGTATAATGTTTTTTTATTTTTGCACTTATATTTTGTGAGTTATAATATTTTGAAAAAAAAATAATTTCTCTCTCCTACTAACAAAAACACATTCAGCCCTCCCCACGAAACTCCAGTAACACGCACGTGAATCTACAAGTGGCTGTCTCTATATTCTAGTGTAGCTCTCTCCATGCTCTCCGTTCGGTTTACTTATTAACTTCAATTGGAAAATTAAATAGACGAGAAATAAGTAGTATATTAGTGTAGAAGTCTAGAATTCTGGGAAAAAGGGGTATCGACAGTCAACTTTGATACCATCAAAAGGAACTTTGGGGATAGGGTTCTCATTTTAATTACTGTACACTTACAACAGTTATAGTAAACTATATTTATATGCACTCCATATGGGCTATAAGTGTAAGTGTTGTAAGCACAAAACCCTTGATGGGCCTTATTACCGAATATGGTCCAGCCGCCCAGCTGGGTCTGAAATACTCAACCTGCCTATTTTTTAAAGTTGGACAACTAGTTACTACTTTAGTTAAAGTACTTGGCATGTAGTATTCTTCTTCATGGGAAATTTCATACCTCACATTCTCGTGTCGTGGTGTGGATCATCAAAGCTAGGTGCTTCTTGAGAATTGGCGATGAGTTGGCTCGTGATTTTCCCGATCTTCACCTTAAGGACAAGATGGTCCATGATAGGACGGGACGGTGACGGATGAACTAGAGAAAGTTGTGAGAAAACATCATAGTGTGAAAGACGAACCTAAGGGAGTTGTTGATAAAAGTCATAATGTGATGGATAAACCAGAGGAAGTTGTGAAGAAACACCTTATTTGAGTACATGTACCTCCTACAGGTTTAAAGACTATGTGTAGATATTATTAACTATTTTACTTTCTGATTTGCTTGTATTTATCCACACTTTTTATTTTGATAGCATATCCCGTTCTAGTTAAGATATTTTTTTTAATGATTTGCTCTAATATTGGTTTATCGATTGCTTTATTTTTTTTTTAAAAAAAGGTGATATATTGCACACAAAGAGAAACAAAGTACAACATATTAGCCCTAAGGATATAGTTTGGAAGAGTTTACTATTTACATTAACAGTATCAATACTGGTCATACTAAAAAATCTAGGCACTCTAGCCCTTAGATATACTTTGATAAGAGAGATACAAGAGGTTGGGGAGATATATTGATTCCTAAAGACCCAACTATTCCTAGCAAACCAGATACAGTAGATACAGCAAGCTAGAGCCGCAACTCAAATTTTGTACTTAATGGTCTTCTTGCTCCTCATACTCATTAAATCCTTCATGCAGTTTTCAAAATATCGAAGAACTTCAATGTACCACCAACCTAGAATATCACCCGAGAACTTTTTAGGAGAAAAGATAGAGGAAGAATAAGTGATTCCTAGTTTCAATATCATCACAACACCATCAATTGGTGTTAAAATCGATCCCCATGTAGCTTAGTCTGTTTTACCCCAATTTGTTTTATTTCTGGTTTGCAAAGGGAGCGTTATGATATTTTATATCTTATGTTAGTGAGGATTATGTTATTTGTGGTTGTATTTATTAGTTAAAAGAGAGGAAGGACGAGAGTGTCATTTTGCTTTGCTATAAATTAAGGTAGGAAGGGATCTATTTTCTTTTCCTCCTTCATCATTGCTCTTTTTTTCGATTCCAGTTCTTTTCTTCTACGCTTTTCTCCTTCTTCATTCCATGCCCTCAAATTCTCCCTTTATTTTCTACATCCGGAGTTCGGCCGTCGAGTGGATCTATGTAAGGATTTCGGTTTGCTTCCTGTTGTCGTCAGGATTGTAGATTGTGGGTTTGTTAGTATTTGTTCTTCGTTTCATTTTTCTTGTTTCTGATTTGGGTTTTGACATCTGATCAATTCAAATAGTTGTTCGTTGAGTTTCAAGTGGGGATTCAAGGAGAGTTTATTGTGTGGAGTCTGTAGAGTTTTGTGTGCCTCGAATCGAGGTAGGTGGTAGATGGATTTGGTGTGGGTGTGTTCAACCATGGGGAATTCTAGGGATTTGTTTCTGATTTTGTTGATGAACTCTTTGTTATGTTTTCGATTGAGTATGATTTGTGTTTTCGCTCTGTTAAAACCCTATGGGTATGTGTTTGATTTTCCTACTTTGATATGGAAGTGAAACATTAATTATGTTGAATTTGTGGCTTTGGAGTTTGCCTGATTCTGCTTTTGAAATTGCAGTTTTTGCTTGCCTAAACATGCGTCCGAACATGTAAGTTCGGACAGCATGTGCTGGCGCCTCTAATTTTGACGGTTTCTGCCTTGTCTGGACTTCCGTTCGAACTTGTATGTCCGGAAGGGGTGCGGGGATGATGTCTGGGTTTGTGGTTCGACTTGGGTCCAAACTTGTGAGCTCGGACACAAGTATGGAAGCCCTCTGGTTTTCAAACTCGGCATACAGACACATGTCAGGACCTCTCTATTTTGAGTCACAACATGCTTCCAAACTTATAAGTTCAGACACATGTCCGGAAACCTCTAATTTAAGTCACAGCATGCGTCCGGACTTGTTGGTTCAGACACATGTCCGAACAACAGTCTGTTTTCGTATAAAATGTTAATTTGACTTCTATTTTACATTCCGTTTGCGGGGTTATGAACACACAATTTTGTATATGCTACTTTGACATGTTTTACTATGCATTTACATGCCTCTATGTTTTGAAAGTATTCATTGTGTTTATGATCTCTGTACTGCTTTGAAAGTGTGGTTTTGGTCTTCGTTTCTATTTAGCTTTCTGTGCCCAGATAGTCTTTGCATAAGACCTATGTTTAGCAAAGAATTTAGTTCTGTTAAGTAAGGATATTTATTATGTTGTGTTGTCTCTTCTTAACAACACCTTCAGTTCTGAAAGTAGGCTTCTGTTTTGGGACCTAGTTATTTAGCCTTCTAAGCCGTGGATGAGTGGGTCAAGTTATCCCGTAGCATGCTACGCAGGACGTTATTTGATTTTTTGTTCCTCAGGTTTCCCCAGGATGATTAGTGAAAGACAGGTCCGATTAATGGTCTCAACCATTTTTGTGTGGGATCCTCTGATCCTTGGGTCTTCGACCCATTCTGTATGTGAGTGCTATGAGCTATTGTCCCGCTCTACTTTGTTAACGATAATGATTTATGAGCCATTTTGTTTATGAATGATTTTGATTTGTGAATTGATCTGTTTGTGAACCACTTCGTTTGACATTCGCTTTGATTTATGAACGTTTCAGTAAGTGAACACTCTAATTCATTATTTTTGTCTTCGTTCTACTTCTGTTTACGCTATTAAGTTGTCTTTTGTGACTTCTATTTCGCTCCGTCTGTTTCTGACATTAAGTGTTTTGAAGAGCTTCTGTTTCGATTCGGTTTTTGATTTGCAAGCATACATATATGTAAATTATGTTCTATAAAAAGTGTTTTAAGCATGCTCAGGCTAATGAAGTTTAGCACCTGCTGAGTTGCGATTTGCTCACCCCTATTATCCTTCGATTTGTAGGCTGTTAGCATTTTGGCTAAAGAATTCTACTTTCGCCTTTTACTTTGCATTTTAGAGTTTATACTTATCGACCTTGTGGTCTGTATAGATTTTAGAGCCTTGGAGCTTACGTATGTTTTGTTAGCTTTCGCTTTGTGATATTGTATAAACAACTTTGTAAACTCTTGTTTGTGTAATAAATAGAGTTATTTGTTTTAGTATTGGGTTTTGTTATAGCATCCTTGCGTATCTTAGGTAATAAGTGTGTTTCGACCTTAGAACTAGGGTGGGTTTGGGGCCGTTACTCTTTAGTAGCAAGTCTATACTTTATAGCAAGCCATCATGCGAAGGATTTTCTAGGGATGTTTGTATTATTCCAAACCAACGAAGCCCAATCAAGCTTTGGAGTGAAGGTATGAAACTTGACATACGTTTTACCAAGACAAAAATTATCTAGAAGATTCAAGCAGTCTTTTTTTAGTCCAGATAATATCATCTCTGATCTTGAGAATCTTATTTCAGCACCAAGAATTAATGAACTTTCTACTAACTTCCCAAACAGAGATGCCTATAAGAATATATGCTTGAAGCCATTTTATCCACGCAGTCAAAATCAAATTTGATCTGTATAATACGTCTGGCTATATCAGCTTTGTTCCAACTTAAAATCTCCTTAAAGCCAAGACCACCATTTTGCTTTGGTCGGAAAACATCAACCTAAGCCACCAGGCAAGCTCACCTCGTGACTACATTTCTACACCTTAAAAAGTTCTTACATAAATGTTTTATTTGATAAATTACACCTTTGGGAAAAAGAAAGACATGACACCAGATGTTCATGATGCCAAGGAGAATTAACTGAACATGTTGAACTCTTCCAACGTAAGAAAGCCATTTTGCACTCCAAGACTAGATAATTTTACTAATATTGGAAATAAGGGGAGCATATTCTTCAATGTAGATTTTTGAAGAAGAGAGTGGGACACATAGATATCTAATGGAAAAGTGACCCTTAGAAAATTCCAGCTCATTACTAATATGGGCTTTAGAATCGTCATTTCTACCACCAAAGAAGACCATGCTTTTATCAAGGCTAATGCTTAACCGAGAGCAATCAGAGAAACTATCCAATATCAGTTTAAGGAGCTGGACATAAACTAAATTATGGACAAAGGAGTAAGCTTGGTCCTCTTGCATTTAGGTTGAAATTATAAGCCTTTAGAGTTCTCTAAGTGCATAAGTGTTCTGCTAAGATAGTCCATACAAATCACAAATAGTAGAGGAGAAAGAGGGAAGTCCTGCCCGAGACCTTTATTTCATTTATGATATCCATGCTTCGTGCCATTGACGAAGAAAGAGTATGAAGTGGTAGTGACACAACTAAGAACATATTGGATTAATTGAGAGAAGAATCCCAAACCATGAAGAACCTTACTTAGAAATTCCAGTCAACTGATTAAAGGCCTTGTGGATATCAATTTTGAAAGCACATCTTAGAGAAACATGTTTTCTCTGATAAAACATAATAATCTCTTGGCTCATGACAACATTATGGAAAAAGCTTATATTTGAAACAAATGCACCCTGTTTAGCATTAATATCAGGTAAAAGCAGCTTCAACCTTGCTGCTAGAATCGGAAATAACACTAGTACAAAAGAGGCCTTTTTCAACGCCCCTTTTTTGGCGATTTTACAGGATTAGCCAAATTAGAGTGGGATGAAAGGTTTTTTGCTAGTTCCTCCTCACTTAAAACGGCCAAAAAAATGTTTTTTACATGTCATTTTTGACGGTTTCAGGTATAGAACCACTGAAAAATGTAAGTTATATTTTTGACGGTTTTATACCCCAAACCTCCAAAAATGACATTAAAAAAAATGATTTTGCCGATCTTGTAACGACCCTAAACATGGACTAGTTCTAAGGTCGTTACATGCCGCGCACTTACTACCTAAGATACGCAAGGCTCCTAACTAACAACTGACGATAAGGCGAGATAATAGTTGTATAAATCATATAATCAAAGAGAAGTGCCAAACATACCCCAAAGTCGTAATACAATATCCAAAACATGAGTCAGAAACCGAAGCTTAATACCAAAGTAATGTCAAAGGCCAGAAGGCTATAATAGTATAAACTCTAAGTATACCAATCAAACATAAACTAGCTAAGGCTCCAGAAACAGAAGAATGAATCTTCGCTGATCAATCTACAAATGTTAGTAGCAGAAGGGGGTGAGCAACCACACGCTCAGTAGATCACAAATTTCATCAATAAGCATGCTCAAAACGATTGAGAAAAAATTATAATCCACAAGTCAAAACAAAGGGAAAACCCAGTTTTCCACTAGTAGAAACAAGTAGCAAAAGAAGCCAAGCTTATCACAAACCAAAGCGGAGTCCTAAGGGTACAAACAGAACTTGTATAAGTCACAAAACAGAGTGGGACACTAGTGTTCAATGCATATAGACAGAACGAAGAGAATCTGTAAACAGAACGAGGGAAACCACTCGTGAACAGAAGGGGGGAGACACCCGCGGCAAATAACAGAAGGTCGTCCTACGTAACGCGCTACAGGATAGCTAGACCTAGCCATCTACGGCTCAGACATAGAGAATACTAGGTCCCAAAACATAAGCTTAATTCATATAGCATTAGTGCGTAGAAATGCACCACACAGAGGTAAAAACACTTAAGCATAATTAGGGGAATCAAACCCCGCAAACGAAAGTCAAAGCGGAGCTCAAGTGAGCATTTTAGGCCAAAACAGAGGTGTGTCCGAACAGGTGTTCGAACGTGGATGTTCGGACACATGCAGAGACTCAGGAGTGAAGAAGAACCAAATTTCCAAACATGTGTTCCAACATAGATGTTCGGACACATGCCGAGAGTTAAACCAGAGATGTCTGAACTTGTGTCCGGACGTTTGAAGTTCAGACAAGTCCTGAAAAATGAACCCTTGGTGATGTCCGAACATATGTTTGAATATAGATGTTCAGACACAAGTCGAACTTAGATTAGAGGGAAGGAGAACGGGGTGTCCAAACTTATGTCCGGACATACAAGTGCGGACACTGTCCGAGACTTGTAAGCCAGACTCATCCTCACACCCCGCCCAAACTTAGATGTTCGGATGGAAGTTCGGACATGTCAAAAACGTGGAAAAAGCATAAGCGCCAGATGACCTGTCCGAACATACAAGTTCGGACAGACGTCCGGACACTGCAAAAACATCAACAGATAGAAGCGCAAATCACACGAACTGTTCATCAAAACAACACCAAAACCACACCAAGAATCTAGAGTTTTAAATCCTCAACTATGAGGGTTTTAACAGATTAAATCCGGAGCAAATCAGATAGTAAACAAACCATAAACACAAAACAATTTGCACAACCAGAATTTTCAATTCAGAAACTCCTCATAGCCGAACACACCCACTAAATCCATTCCCCACCTACCTCAATCAATTTGCAGAGAAGACTAGAATCTAAAGTAGAATCAGCCACACCACACACAGACTAAATGCAGATAGATTAACCTCTGATAGACACCAACAACAATTGAAGAGAAACCCTAAAATCAGAATTGCACAAAAACCCTCAAAACTGAAAACAAAATTTGTAAACCACAAACCTAAACCTGATAGTCGACGATGGAGACGTAGCAGAGGAGAACCAAACAACAGAGAATCGAACAACCATAGCACAGAATTTAGTAGCAGTTCTCACACCAAAGAGAGAAGAATGCTCTGAAAGGGCGAAGGGAGAATGAACGAATGCTCAGACGAAGTAACTGATGATTGGGAAAAAGAACGTGAAAGGAATAAGGGGATTTATTCCTTATTTAAATCCTTACCAGAGATTAGAAGAGGAACAAAATGACCACCTCATCCTTCTCTTTAACTCAAATGACACTAGCGTCCTAAAAACATTATAAGACCAACTTTAAAATGAAATGTGAGGAAATAAACTATGGGTTATAATAGATTTTAACCGAGGAACCATAGAAAAACCTTGTTTTATAATACCCTAACTCATCCCGTCGTCGTCCCTGTTTGAACACAAAACATTTACACTTATCGAGCTCTCTTACTACCATATCGCCTCCAAATCACCTCCTATTCCCTTACCACCGGGTGCCGTCAGCCGTCGCCATTAGCGCCGCCGTTGCCATATACAATGGTCATTGGGTTCTGCTGGTGGTGTGTACTCATCTTCGGGTACTGTATTTCGATCCTCTTAATACCGGTAACTATAGCAATATCAAAATAAACCCTCACCTCAACATGTGAGTAGATTATAAACATTTATTTCTTATGTATTTCATATATTTCATTTAACTTTTTTTTTGAACGAAAGGTAAGCTTTGTATTAAAAGAGGAAAAAAAATATTTACAACCTAACAACCACAAACTAACCAAACTCAAGCCACATTAACTCTCCAAAAATTCAAGAAGGCCAAAACTATTACAAATCCGAATGTTCCTCCTAGTAGCCGGAAACTTTAACTTCCTCCACCTCAACTTAAGCTCCATTTGTATACTAGAGACACATCTATTAACATCCTGAAAAGTACCAGCAAAATTCTATCATTTCTGGCCCTCCAGATATGATAGACAGTTACCCCACAGCAGAGCATCTCATCTTGAAGATGACCGAAGCTTTCGATCCCGAGCTCCAAAGACAATGCATGCAGTCCAAGAATGTATATTTATATAAATGTAGTTAATGTATATATGATTACTAATTGTGCAGTGCATTACAAATTGTGTTCATGGATGACTGTGGGGATGAGGTTGTAGAAAGCAATCTCGTGGAAGTTGGTGAATGTATGTCATAAATTACATATTTCTATTTATAGATACAAATGCACAACTTCATTCTAATATAGTTGGTTGTTGGAATTGTTGGTTGATTTATAGTGTCCACGACAACTTGGGGATTCTGAGTGTGACTATTATGTCATGAGGTATTTGCATGACATTGTCAGCCTATTTGGTGAAATACAGGACCCATTGGAAAAGGTATGTATAAAATGAATTCGTGTTATTTGTTGTTCCAAATTAATTCATTTGTAGCAATTAATGTTCAAATAACTTTTTATCGTTTTTCTCTTGTAGATTTTCCCCGGTGTTGAAGATTACACAGAAAGAAACCATAACTTCATGCTAGAGAATTGAGCAGAGTATGCCATCATGAGCTTGGTTTGATTCAATCACCATAATTCAAAATACTTTTTTAGAATTAAACTTGTGACTTTTCTATTCATGTGACCGTTTAAATGTTGTGTGCAAGTTGTGTATGGTCATTTACCATTTGAAGTGTTAGCAATTAAGTAATGCAAAGTGCATATTGTGCAAATGTGTTATTCACTAGTACAAAAATGGCCTGTTTCGGCGCCCTTATTTCGGCGGTTGTTAAACAACCGCCGAAATAGGGTGTTTTTTGAAAAGTTCAGGCACCTATTTCGGCGGTTCCTAACCAGAAACCGTCGAAATAGGTCCTCGTAAATAATTAAAAAATAAAAAGGGCCTATTTCAGCGGAACCGTAAATAATTAAAAAAATAAAAGGCCTATTTCGGCGGAATCGCCGAAATAGGTGTTTTTATATTTTTCTTTTTTTATTTGATCACCTATTTCGGCTGTTTCTAGTTAGGAACCGCCGAAATAGGTCTTACTTATTTTTTTAAAGAATCGAGTACCTATTTTGGCGGTTTCCCGATAGCAACCGCCGAAATAGGTGATTTAAAACCAGCCCTAACCAGTTTATCGCGCTCATTCATCGCATTTCACCGTTACTCTCTCTTCTCCTCTGTTGCGAACGGCGAACGGTTGCGCCACCACTACTGTCGCCACCTGCATCTGGTTCCGCCGTCACCGCCGTCGTCGTGTCCTCCTGCGTCACCCACCAAAGCCGTCGTCTTCCACTGTGCCGGTTCGAGCTTCTCCGACAGCAGCAGTACAAAGGCTATGGGAAGGTGAGTTCAAAAATAGGTTAAATTTATGCATTTATTGTGATGATTGTTGAAATTGTGATTGTAAATTTGAATGTGGATGATTAATTTATGGTGTGTGTAAATTTGTGTATGTATGAAGTTTTAACTTAGTGAAATTATATGTGCACACAAGGTTCTCGATAAAATGCTTGACTGAAAATTTTGGTTCTTTTTTATCTTTTGTGTTTTTGTGTCTTTGTAGAGAGTAAACACTAAGCTGTTGCTCTGGATTGAAGTCGTACGGGGCTGAAAACACTCTACTTGTGAACCGGTAATATATTCAACTTACATCTTTATTTTTTTAGCCAATTATGGCCCAGTTCATGAGCACAAAAAATGCAACCCATAATACCTTTTTCGAATGACTGAAGCCCTTATTTGCTTTAGTTTGTTCGCTAGGTCAACTTGTACTCCATGTACTTCAACCCATATCAACATTATTGAAATTGTGATAGATAGTTACCAAACTTCCGTAAATTGCTATCATTTATTTTATGTTACATTATTTATTGTTTATATAAATATGAATATATATGTTATATATGTAATTATGTTATATAAATATTAGTAAATATTATTTTACTTAAATAATTAGTAATATATGTATTATTGAAATTTTATGTTACACATTACTTATTATTTATATGAATACATATGTGATATATGTAATTATGACATATAAACATTAGTAAACATTAATTTAATTAAATAATTAGTAATATGTATTATAGAAAATTTATGTAACACATTATTTATTATTTATGTTAATATCAACATATATGTAATTATGGTAAATAAATATTGGTAAATATTATTTTAATTACATATTTGAAAATTGTACTATAGTATTTCTTACATATTTGTAAATTGTACTATAGTATTTATAACATATATATATATAAATTAACATATTACATTTATTTGTATATGTATAACAATATCTAAATTTTTTCTTTACCAGGTCTCACCACATTTAAGTCCGTGAATCACCTCTCTTGTTTCCCGCCTTCTTCCATCACCGTTGCACTTTCCTCTTCTGTGTACAAGTAAGTAACTAAACCTTGTTTTTTTGTTTAATAAATGCAATTATGTATTTAAATATAAGTGCTAGTATATAATTTAGCTCCATTCCATATTTGTTGCTGCTTTTCTTTTCTAATTTATTTTTTGTTGCTCCCTTGCAGAGACATATCAGAAGTGGTATTGTTGCATCTCTCGCACAGAAGCCTACCTCTCAGACACCAGTCTCCCCTCTCCATAAATCCTTAAAAAATAAGTACGTATTTTAACTCCAGATTTTGTTTTAATCTCTAAACTGGTTTGAACTTATACAATGGAGAATTGAAAATATGGTTTGATTATTGTTGCCAACTAGCTAGTGAGAACGTGGTTCGAAAATGTTGGTTTGATGATCTGAATTTTCAATTAGCTAGTAAAGAATTGATTTATTTTAAATGTGGTTTGATGACATGAATTTGGATTTAGTTGGGTTGCTGTCATTGTTGGAATGTTTGTGGTTGTGATGACTTTGGTGAGTGCTGAATAATAAGCACGGGATGTGTACAATTATGCAAAGGTCACGCCAATTTTTTGTAGAAAAGTATTCGTAATATTGTTTTTAACACCGGTTTCTATTTTAGAAGTGCAACGATTTGTTAAATTTAAAATGCTTGTTTATTTTGTGTTTATAACCTTAGAGTTAGGCTAGACTACTTGACAATCATCCCAGTCATGCTCCATTAAGAAATAAACGTGTGCAACTTAATACAAACCATATTATATAAACATTTTAGTTTTACATAGGCTATAACTCACACCTATGATCTGTAGCACATATAGTATGGAGCGTGACTGGATGTATGGTGATAGAGGGGATCATTTTGACAAGATGCTGAAAGAGTTTTGCAAAGCTGCAGTGCAACACAAGGACATGACAAAGGCGAAGAAAATTCCATGTCCTTGTGTTGATTGTGGTGTGGTTAAACAATATTCAAGCATCAACGTCGTATAATTCCATCTGCAGACCCGTGGTTTCATGCCACATTATAGAAGATGGACTTTTCATGGAGAACCTGTTCAAGATAATGCTTCAACTTCCTACAATCATGATCGGTGTCACTTAAGAACCGAGCAGATCTTTGATACTACTAACGAGTCAGATCGATTCCCGAATAATTCAAGAGTCAATGTTGACAGTGAGACGACTTAACACGACGAGCGAATGGATGATATGCTTTATAATGTCGAGGACAATTTCGTCGACAAACCAGATGAGTATCAAAGAATATTGGATGCTTCCAAGACAGGCTTGTACCCTACGTGCATTAAGTACACAAAATTAACGGTTATTCTGAATTTGTTCAACTTGAAGGGGAGATATGGATGGAGTGACAAGAGTTTCACGGCATTTCTCGAGTTGGTTCATGATATGCTTCCAGATGGGAACGGTCTCCCTACCACCACTTATGAGGCAAAGAAATGGATGTGTCCAATGGGATTGAGTATAAGAAGATACATGCATGTCCCAACAATTGTGTGTTGTATAGGGGTGATTACGAACACCTAGACAACTTTCTGAAATGCTCTTTGTCTCAATACAAGCTCAAGGATGGTGACTCCTCATCCCCTCAGAAAAAAGTCCCTCGGCTAAAATTTTATGGTATTTATCGATCATACCTCGGTTCAAAAGGTTGTTTGCCAATCCGAAAGATGCAAAGAACTTACGGTGGCACGCAGAGGGCAGAAAAAGTGATGAGAAACTAAGACATCCAGCAGATGGGCCTCAGTGGAGAAACATCAACAGACGGTACAAAGAACATTTCGGACATGAAGATAGGAATCTGAGGCTTGGGTTATGTACTGATGGAATGAACCCGTACGGCATGTTGAGTAGTCAACACAGTACATGGCCTGTTCTGCTAGTGATCTACAATTTGCCCTCGTGGTTGTGTATGAAACGAAAGTACATCATGTTATCTCTCCTGATATCTGGTCCCAAGCAGCCAGGTAATAACATTGATGTGTATCTTGCCCCTCTGATAGATGATCTGAAGCTATTGTGGAATGAGGGGACCGTGGTATATGATGCTTATGCAAGAGAGTTTCATGCTCAAGGCTTTGTTGTTCTGTGCCGTCAATGACTTCCCTGCGTATAGGAACTTGTCCAGTTACACGGTTAAAGGAACATTTGCACGTCCCATATGCGAGGAAGACACTTGTTCGGACCGTTTAAAACATTGTGGAAAGAATGTTTATATGTGTCATCGACGTCTTCTCCCCGAAGATCACCCTTATCGAGTAACGAAGAGAAAGTTGTTCAATGGTCAAGCCGAAACTCGTGTGGCCCGTCTACCTTGAGCTCTGAGGAAGTGTACGAAAAGGTTAAGGACATTGCAAATGTATTTGGAAACACATCAAAACCGGCGAAAAACATTTGGAAAAAGTGTTCTATCTTTTGGGATCTACCTTATTGGTCATCTTCCTGTGAGACATGCTTAGACATCATGCACATTGTGAAGAACGTTGGTGAGGCAGTGAGTGGGACTTTCTCAATATACCCGGCAAAACAAAAGACGGATTGAAAGTCAGAAAGACATGCAAACCATGGGTATACGAAAGGAGTTACACCCACAAGAGAATGGGAAACGAATATACCTACCTCCTGCATGCTACACTCTCAAAGGCTGAAAAGATTAGTTTCTGCAAATGTCTGCACTCGGTAAAAGTACCATTGGGTACTCTTCAAACTGGAAGAACATTGTATCGATGAAGGATTTAAACTTTTAGGCATGAAATCTCACGATTATCATGTACTGATGTTACATCTTCTTCCAGTCGCAATCCGAGGGATATTGCCATCTGATGTCAGAAATGCTTTAACTCGGTTATGTTTCTTTTTCAAGCTGTTTGCTCCAAGAATTGACGTAACCTCTCTAGATGATCTACAACGTGAAATTGTTGTCACATTATGTCAACTTGAGATGTATTTCCCACCATCTTTCTTTGACATAATGGTGCATCAAATTGTGCACATCGTTCGAGAGATACAATTCTATGGTCCGGTATACTTACGGTACATGTACCCTTTTAAACGGTACATGGGTATTCTGAAAAGTAAAATGAAGAATAGGTATCGACCAGAGGCGAGCATTATTGAAGTAACAGTGACTGAGGAAGTCATAGAATTTGTGACCAATTATTTGAGTGAGGCAGAGTCAATTGGTATCCCAAAACCATGACACTATGTCAAGTTTAAGGGTAAAGGTCTCATTGGTAGAAAGATCGTGCAAGTTTGGCGTCATCTTATTCATCAAGCACATTTGTTTGTCTTACAACACCTTGAGGTTGTTGAACCTTATTTTGAAACGTATATGGTTGAGTTAAGGCATCAAAATCCTTTGAAAGACCACATTTGGCTGACAAAGGAACAAAACCGAGTTTTTATCCAATGGTTCAAAGATCATGTGTTGACATTAGCATTATCAGATCCAGAAGCTGTAAGTGAAGAGATTAGATGTTTGACAATCGGACCTGAAACTAATATTACATCATTTGAGGGGTATGATATTAGTGGGTATATATACTACACTACATGCCAAGATGCCAAATCGATAAACCAGAATAGTGGGGTAAAAATTGAAGCTGTTGCCACTGAGTACCACAGCGGTAACCGATCTCAACCAGTTAGGAACTCTAGTTGGTATTATGGTGTCATCGAGGACATCTGGGAACTAGACTACCACATTGATTCCTTTCTGTTGTTCCGATGCAAGTGGGTGGACAACCGACGCGGGTACCAAAATGATGGAGGGCTTACCTTGATTGATCTTTCACGTGTCGGTTATAAGGATGATCAATTTGTTCTCGGAAAGGATTGTGAACAAGTGTGGTATGTTGAGGATCCGAAAGACTACAGATGGTCAGTTGTTCTTCCAGGAAGAAGGCCGGTTGTAATCGAAAATGAAAATGAGAATAACGATGACAATGAAACGGTAGAGGAAACATCCTTGTTTCCTACTAGATTAACGGATTCGATTGATGTTACCGAAAATGATTTGCTCTACGCACGATCAGACCATAATGAGGGTGTTTGGGTTGAAAATATGAAATGATTTATGTTTTCGTGTCAGGTAATGTTGTTAGTAGAATATAGATTGTAATGTCATCTTAACTGTTATTGTTATGCTTCATAGTATTTATGTTAATTTATATAATGACTTTATCTGATGAGAATGCTTTATTATTTTTTTTGCAGTGGATGATCACCCTATGGATGACCCCGTTGGATAGTTTCTCTTGACTGGAGAAGCTGAGCCACAGCAGAAGAGACCAAGTAAGCGGGTCATAAGAGGAGGAAAGAAAAAGAACGATCAGTTAGCTGCACGCGAGACTGAGGCTGGCCCTTCACAGCAAACCGAAGAGCCGTTAGTTGTCCCACAAGAGGCCAAGAAGCAAAAGAAGAGTGGTCCCACACGTGGGATGAAGGCTAACATGGGCTCTCCTACAAAACCGGTGCAATTCAATGAGTACAACCAACCTCTTGGCAATTGGAAGAATGAATTCACCGCTTACAGTAGCCATTTGGTGAAGTCATGTTGTACATAAACCACAACTGGAAGCAAGTGCCTCAAGCGTTGAAGGATACCATGTTTGAGCGTCTTCAGAAAAATCTCTACATTATTAGTATGATCTTTTGTAAAATAATAGAATATTTATGTTTACTTTACTAACAGAATAATCATGTATGTAGGCTTGTTTCTCCATGTATCCCACACTTAAAAAGGATGTGCTATCATCGATGTCGAAACAGTTCCGGGACCACAAGAATAAGTTGGCTGACAAGTACATCTACAAGATGCATGATCCAGAAGATCCAGATGCTTCAGATCATGATCTCGGCGGTGAGAGGCCACCATGGGAGGTTTACGAGGGCGTCATCGAAGAGCAATGGGTACAATTTGTTGAGTCACGTCACACACCGGAGTTCCAAGTGCACTTTATTGTCATACATACATATATTACTCTTAATTTCTTATGTCTTTTTTGTGTTTAATTTCAATAAACATGATCATATTAATTTATGCAGGCTCTCTTTGAGAAACAACAAGCAAATGCTAAGAAGAATTTGTACCCTCACCGCTTAGGTGGAAAAAGTATTACTCAACGGGTACCAGAATGGGAGCAAAAGGGATATCTGCCCACGGATGGCTCATTGGATATCAGTGGCAGAAGAATGAAAGTCTGGGAGTTAAGCCTCATTCCGAAGAACTCTACTCCCGAAAATTCTCAATACGACGAAGCCACGAGAGTAGTTATTGCTCAAATGGTAAGTGATATCATTACATTTTTAGTCAAAGTGTTCATTTCATTTGTATATGAACTTATGATAAACTAATAACTGTATTTATGTGTTGTATTAGGGTGACTTAAGCTCCCAGCTCACCCAGGGCACTTGGACCTCTGAGAGGAATGATGATCCTCTTACACGCGCTCTTGGTAAGAAGGATCATCCAGGTCGTGCCATTGGGTTTGGTGGGCACGTTGGTATCCGACAGGCATTTGGCGGACCCGAGTCCAGAAAAGAACAGGGGAAGACGATCAGCTACGATGAGCATCTGAGAGTGATCACTAAGATGGAGCAAAGGATTCATCAGAGCGTCGACGAGAGGATCGCTCAGGCTATGTCAAGGTTTCAGTCACAGATGCATAGTAGCCAAGAGGTTTCTCGACCACCAGTTGAGTCACCCATTCAGCAGCAGAGTGCACCGGTAGTGGGAAGTAGTGTCCACTCGGCTGAGCCGTTTCCCCATGCATCTCTAAAGGTTAGACCAACATTTCAATTGAGTACACGACGATTAAGATTTTTCACTTGATCACTAATATCATCATATAACAAGGAATTCACAATTTTTATCTAAACAAGTTTCACATAACATTCGGGCACCCACTGAGTGCACGTTGTTTTTACAAATTGGAGAAGAAGAGGTCATGGTGGCATGGGGAAAACTTTTCCCTTCAATTGCAAGTGATATTGTGCACGGTGAACCACTCTGACAGTACCATGCACGAGTGCTTCTGGACGACTTTGTTGCTGAGCATGATGACGTCCGTTTACCAGTGTCGATCCCACAAAGACCTACCATGCGTTCCGCACAAACTGCGACAGTGCAGTCGCCAGTATGATTGGTCAAACTCCTTGGGTAGGTATTTACTCTTAATCGTTGCTATAAAACTATTGATGTACCACCTTGCATCCATATACTTAATTAGTTAATATCATAAGATATGAGCCGACCAAAGACTGATAAGGGAAATGGAAAAAGAATTGCTGCACCTGTTCAATCAAAGGCATCCATAAATTTCGTGCTTAGACCTGATTTGGTAGAGAAAAGAATATTAGCCGGCTTGTCGACTAATATGACTCATCGTTGTTGCTGCTACCACCTCACTGTGATTCCCTTACTGTGGAAGATCACGAGAGGATATTTCACTATCAAGTTCAAGCAGGAGATACACATCGATTTGAGATATATATGTCCGACTTTAAGGAGTGTTTCACGAGGGATTGGTTGAATGTGTCGATTATCAAGTCAGCCGTCATGTGAGTGACTTCTACCTTTTATATTTTGACTGCATTGATTGGTGATGAATTAGATGTTTGAATAAAAAGTGAATAACTAATGATATTGTCTTTATGGTGTAGACATGTGCATAATAAGACGATCAATGTCTACGAAGATCACAGATTCGGATTCCTGTGTCCTGCTATGTGCTGTGAAACCCAGATGACAAGTGACATGGAAGGCCTTATGCAATATATGACGAATGCCATCTTTGAATGTGCTGACAAGTCATTTATTATGATACCATATCATCAAGGGTATGATATTTGACTATTTCTCTTAGTATTATCTAAATCATATAGTTTGTGTTAGTTGTTTAATGATTTCAACACATTGTGTAATTTGTGAACAATCGACATTGGTCATTGCTTGTGCTGGTGATGAACCACCTATGAGTCTTGCAATTTGACTCACTTGGTAGGGGTGTCAAGAGACCTAAGATTGCCAACACAATAGTGAGGTAAGTTTGTTATCTTAAACAACAATTGTTATTACTTAACATTAACTATTTTAAAACTTCCTACTGATGCTTAAAACTCTATCGCTGATGTATATAGTTCCATGAGAGCTGCATTCATGACAATGAATAAACCATTGAAGAATAACATCCCTTGGAACATTGTCAAGGTACTCTTAATTGCTAAATTTGTGTGATAATGTTTAAACTAGTTTATAACTGTCAATATGTGTGTTTGTATAGTGTTCGGTGCAGCCTGGGGGTTCAAAATGTGGATACTATGTCCTGAATTGATGAATGACCTATAGTAGCGTCAACCGTTTTACTAGATCACTCGTTAGACAAGTTAACATTCTTTGAAAGTTTTAGTTATGCTCTTTACATGTTGTTAAACTTGTACGTTTTAGATTAATGTTCAATTTTTTTAAGGCTTACGAAAGAATTGCTCCAAGATGGTCAATAAATCTCAAATTGTTGAGATCTTGGGAATGGTCGGAGTTCGTCCGCACAAGTCTAATGAATTTTGATGATCATGAAGATGATTTGTGAACTTTTTCGAGTTTAATTGTAATTATTACACTTATGAATGGTGTATCGTAGATTTGAATTGTCTTTGGTTTTTTTCTTGTATGAAAGTGTGTAATTAAGTGTAAGCATTGGTTTTGTTTCCGCTCAAATTGTGGCGCGTCGTTGATATTAATTGGGAGCTTTTAAAACTTTATAAATGTGTGTTAGAGCTCTCTGTGTGGATGAAGCTTTATTACAGAACTCATTGAATCATTTAGTGTGTTGCGGTGAATATATATGCTGGGATGGAAAAAAGGGGAGACTATTTTGGCGGTTCTTATCTTAGAACCGCCGAAATATATCCAAAAATAGGGTCTATCTCGGCGGTTCTTAGCTCACAACCGCTGAGATAGACTCATGGTCGGTCCCAGGATCGGTCTTTAGGTCGGTCAATACCATAAGGTATTCTGGAACCGACCGACCCAGAGACTAGGGTCTATCTCGGTGGTTATGAGCTAAGAACCGCCGAGATAGATGTCATCAGATTTTGATTTGGGCACCCACCTATTTCGGCGGTTTTGTTTGACAACCGCCGAAATAGGTGCTCAGATCTATTTCGACAGTGCTCATTTCGGCATTTACAACCGCCAAAATAGGCCCGTTGGAACCGCCGAAATAGGTCATTTTTCTACTAGTGATTGTATTCGTTTTGTACATTATGTAATGATAATTTTGGAATAAGGATGTATATTAACAGGTGTATTGAAAAATGAAAGAATAGAAAAAAACCAAAAATAATATTAAAAAATATATTCGACAGTTCTAATATAGAACCACCGAAAATTGCTGTCAAAGAAGACAATTAGAACCACCGAAAATTGTCCTTCAAAACAGTCTTTATCTTGCCCTATTTTCCACGGTTTTGGTCAATGCACATAAAATTGTCCTTCAAAAGGTTCTTCACCTTGGGAATTAGCACAACATGATTTATCGGTTGCTATTTTCACCTATATTATAGTTTTCCTTCAAAGTAATGAGATCATTAGCAAGCTTATTTATTTCTCTACGTACCTCTCTTTCTTTAATTTTACCCCTATCAACCCTCTCGTTCTCATCTGCATACAACTGAAATCAACGAAATTCGTCAACACTTTGGGTTTGGTTCAAGTTAGATAATTAAGAGGGGTTAGCTGATCATATAGCTTATTTTGATACAAATGAGAAGTAAAATAATATGTAGAAGAAGGTGATAAATTAACTTATTGTATTTGGGATGCTAGATGCGGAAAGATAAAATTAGCTGAAAGTTAAAACGAGCTTTCAAGCGCACAAAAACAAAAACGTATGCGACTATACAGCCGGTTGTACAATGTTTATGTACATTCTCGAACAATTTTTATAATTAATTTGAACAACCATCATATAAAGTTGAACAACTTTTATAATAACAAATATAACTTTTGTATCGGTATGAACAATTAACACAAAATCTTGAACAACGCTTGAATTTAAAGTGAACGGTACCGGTTATAGAATAGATTTGCAAAACAAGGTTGTTCTGTTCATACATCAGCTAGCGAATTCTGGATTCGTGCCTTCTGAAAGGAACAGTTACATGTTAAAGATAAGTATGATTCTTCACCATCTTGATGAATATACCTAACTATGCAAATGAGAGATCGATCTTGAGTGTTTTGCGCGCTGATGCTGAATTGCATTATTCCTTTACGAGGATAAGCATTACTTCTAACCATATTTACTATACATGGAACCGTAACTTGGTGGCGGTTCTGATTCTGCATCTGGGCTATTCCTCCCAGTTAGCTCTTGGACGACAGCCCTGAACTCTGATGCGCTGCCTGCTTGAACCATAACTGGATTCGATATATACTTGACCTTCATTGGCGGTTCCCTTTTCCCCTTGTTGCTGCCGCCTTTGCTGCTACCAGCTGTGCTCTGCTGCTTGTTGCTTCTTTGTTGATCTCTGGAGTACTCCATGGTTTGATCAGGTTCAGGTATACAGAAGTATAGCGACGGATTGTAACTTAGAGCAAACGTGAGGTTTGGTCTAAAGTGTTGCAGCAGTTGAAGTGTTATTTATAACGAAAAGGATGGTTTTATATTTGTTTTTGGGTCAAGTGGAAGGAAGAAAATAGTGGCTGCTAGAGTTGAGCAGAGTTTGACCGGGGAAAATTCTTAGCCGACGGATGACGAAATCCTAGAACTGGTGGGGTAACGTTATACGACTACTACGTTATTACCAAAATAGACTCCGTTAATTGGCAGCAGAGTACAGCGTGTCAATTGTGATAAAAAATAAAATTGCCATACTATTAACTTAATGTGTTATAATATTAACAGAATATTGATGAAGTATAAAAAAATATAATGCTAATGAAAAATTTTGAACTGCTAGATTTATTTAGCAGCACATCTAATATCATAAAATAAATATAACGATGGGTCTTTTTGGTTATTGATAATTGTTTTAATTGAATTATTAAAATAAAGTTGAAAAAAATAATAAAGAAATTGTTCAAAAATAGTTAATAATGTAAAATCTTCAAGCTAACTCAATATTTACTTTAAATTAGTACTTTCCTTTACTCATTGTAACTACAAAAAATAAAAAAGATTATTAGTTTATAAATTAAAAAAATAAGAAATGACAATATATTCATAAAAATGTGTTACATTGATCACTATATATAAGTAGAACTAATAGTTAAAATGCAACTATTAAAACAAACTAGGGAAAATTACATGCCCCACCCATGACGTTTGGCGCAATTACACATTCCACCCGTGGTTTCAAAAATTACTTTCCCCACCCATGTGGTTTCCCTCTTTTTACATCCAGCAACTTTTCTAATTTTTGTTCAATTCAAAGATGCTTAACGTTGTCCAAATTGATGAAACTTTACATGGATGATGCTAAAGTGATATTTTGATCTTATGTCAATCTGAAGTTTTTTAAGTTTAAATGTGACCCGTGGGACCCAATGAAACATGTGTCATGTTCATTGGGTCCCACATGTCACATTTAAGCTTAAAAAACTTTAGATTTCACACTGAACCAAAATATAACACTTTAACATCGTCTATGTAAAGTTTCATCAATTTCGGACAACGTTTAAGCATCTTTTGAATTGAACAAAAATTAGAAAATTTGCTGGCTGTAAAGAGGGAAACCACATGGGTGGGAAAGTAATTTGTGAAACCACGTGGGTGGAGTGTGTAATTGCGCCAAACATCATGGGTGGGGCATGTAATTTTCCCAACAAACTAACATGCAGAACCGGGTGATATCCATTCCTGTGAAGTGTGAACTGTTGTCGTTGGCCAAGTCTGGTTGTATGAATTTTCTAATATGTCTGCGTATTATACTAGTCTCTCACAATACTAGTAGTAATAGTACTTTTTTTACTGGGTCCAGAAAGAGAGTCGTGGTTATTGTCAAAAAAGAAAAAACTGAGTGCTGTTTTGGTAAGTTTTGGGCCGGGAAAGAAAGTACTATATTCGTCTTGGTATATTTATGGTTCTTCTAATTTTGTCTCTTTTATATGAGTCAAGTATGTTTTTTAAGAAGATATATGATCTATATTTTTTTTTGATAATTGGCTGGTTGTCCAGCTTACATAGCAGTACTAAGGCATGAATGCCTTTCCCGCTTAAAGACATTTTAGAGAAAAAACATATAGCAAAGTACACAATGTTTCTAGCCCTATTAATCTTACTAGCTAAGAGGGATTCTTAAATCTACTTAGCCTTCTTCTTGCCCCGCATGACCACCTTACTAGCCCGTGAGAACTTACTAAAACCTCGGGGTCCAGCCCCACGACCTCTCTTGCCCTTTTCTTTAGATGTCCTCCTAGAGCATCTATCGGACTCCTCTTTTGACTCTTCACTCTCATCGTGACTTCTCCGGCAATAGCTCGCTCTCTGATTTCGGATGATCCCTTCATAATTAGAAAGGGTAAGCTTCTCGTCAGGGACGATGCAACCAAGCTGCTTGGCAAAGATGAGAGTTTGTCTTGCTTCCTCTATAACAGCTGCCTCCTCCGGGTCTTCCTCCAAAACGGAAGGGCCTTTAGTTGGTTCGAACCCCGGGGGAAATTCCGGGTCCGCGAAAAGGCTACTAAGGCCAATATCATCTAAGTCATCCTCCATCAATTGATCCTGAGGGATATAATTCTCTAACCCTCCCCTGTCATTGATCAAGATATCCTCCATAAGCTGGTTCAGGCCCGAGTTAATACCAACATCCCCACATCTCCATCTTGCCTCAGATCAACAATCCACGAGATCCTCTTCCAGTCCTCCCCTCTCATTGTTGATGATATCCTCTACCACGGACAGAGCCCGAGGACCTTACAATTAATGAGGGCTTGCGAATGGACACAGGTGCCCGGACACCGCTCCCCACTGCCCCTTGACAAAGATCCCCATTGACCCCAAACATTTGTTGCTAGGAGCAGTAGTGGGAGGGGGGCGGTTGTTCCGGCCCCTTGTAGCAGCCCGTACTGGCAATAAGGCCAGTAATAACCCCCAACTTTGTGACTGACCCCACCCCAACAGTTAGATTGGAAAAAACGGCCAGAAGCCTACAATGGACACGCCCAATAGGACAGTCCACTCCATGGGTCAAAAAGTATCCCATTCATCGAGATGCCCCCACCATCAGAAGCACTAGCACAGGGCCCAAAATCCACCATCTATATAGTACTCGAGCTGACATCAAATATACCAACACGAAAAGTGCCTTGAGTATTCACGTTATGTTCTAAGTTGCTTAAATTAGGGGTTAATTATAATGGAATTTATCAAATTATAGGGTTTATATCTAATTAAAAGTGTCATCCGCGACCCCTAAATCTCATTCTCTTTGAATTCACAAACTGGACGTACTAGTTTCTTTTTAAACACCTGAACCTAGTGTAATATTACAAAAATGAAAGACGTCAAGCGCTGATGACTAAATGATGATATTTATTTTTTCATCCTTATATGTTAGCTAGCTACTTATACTTGTTGGGCCATTCTATACCTGGACGGAGAAGTGACTTTAATGTCACATGTCAAGTAAGCTGGTGACTCAATTAAAAGTTAGCCACCGATTGGATTCCACATATACTACATACCTGTTTTACGACATATAAATAAAAAAATTGTTGTAGTGGTGTGGAATCCCCACTTTAATTCTCTCATCATTGCTTAAATAAGCAATCCTCCGTAAATTAATCCTATTGGCTATGACGTCACCCATGACGTTTGGTGAAATTACACGTCCCACCTACGAGGTTTCGAAAATTACTTTGTCCACCCATGTGGTTTCCTCTATTTTACATCGACAACTTTTCTAATATTTGATCAACTTAAAAGATGTTTAAATGTGCTTCAAAATTGATAAAACTTTACATGGATGATGCTAAGGTCTTATATTTTTGTCCAATGTCAATTCCAAAGTTTTTAAAGCTCATATATGACCTGTGGGACTCAATGAAAACACGTTGACATGTCACATGTTTCATTGGGTTCCACATATCACATATGAGCTTAAAAAACTTTGGATTTCACGCTAGACCAAAATAACACCTTAGCATCGTTCATGTATACTTTTGTTAATTTTGGTCAACATTTAAGCATCTTTTAAGTTGATCAAATATTAGAATAGTTTTCGGATGTAAAATAGAGGAAACCACATGAGTGGGCAAAGCCATTTTTGAAACCTCATGGGTGGGATGTGTAATTTCACCAAACGTCATGGGTGAGGAATGTAATTTTCCCTAATAAAAATAAATAAAAGTCCTAATATCTTCCTAAGTCAAAATTATGGAAAAGAGGAAAGAAAATGCTAAGGAACTCTACCATTTTAGAGATGAGAAATCCTTAAATAATAAAATAATATATTTTGTTGACATGTCACCTAAAAAAACTAATAAGAAACTCTCCACCATTGTGGATACCCTTGGAGAGGTGGAGGGGTCAATGCAAAAATAAAAAATAAAAAAGGAAAAATATAATAATTTTTCTACTAGTACTCGCACAGTGTAATGTAGTATTTATTATTAGGAGAGAGAAATAAAAAATCAAAGTGTTATAACTTACAAAATATAAGTGTTGTATCATTGTTTATCATAATTCATGTTCTTCAAAACAAAATACATCATGGATATGTTTTGATAAACTTAATATTTTATGTTTTGTAACGAGTATATTATGAATCTTATTCATTAAGAAAATGAACCATCTTTAATAATAATCTAAAAATAATTAATATTTATAATCATAAAGTACTAAAATGTCAGAATTTTTAGGGTCTATGGTTTATGGATTAAGAAAATTTGTCGAGTCAATGACCACAATATGAACTATAAAAAGACTTAATAAAAGATTACCTACACCACACACCCTAGAAATCACCCTATGAAAGTTTAAAAAACGTTGAAGACATTTTTAGGGTTTATAGTGCAGAGTTTAGGGTGTAAACCCATAACCAAAAACCCTAAAAAACTATCGAGCCAGTGACAATAATATAATGTATAGAACGACTTCCAAAAAGATCACCCTACACCATCCAACCTAAAAACCACCCTAGGAAAGCTAAAAACGTCAAAGACATTTTAGGGTTTGTAGTGCAGGGTTTAGGGTCTAACGACCCTAAATCTTAAACCTTAAAGCCTAAAAAACTGTCGACTCAGTGACGACAATATAAGTATAGTACGACTTCAAAAAAGATAACACTACACCATCCAACCTAAAAAAAATCCTAGGAAAGCTAAAAAATGTCAAAGACTTTTTTAATGTTTATAGTGCAAGGTTTTGGGTTGTTACCCTAAAAAACTGCCGAATTAGTGACAACATTATAAAATATATAACAACTTCAAAAAAATATTATCTTACACCACACACCCTAAAAACCATCCTAGGAAAGCTAAAACCGTCGAAGGAATTGTTAATTTGTTGTGCATGGTATAGGTTCACTTTTAAAAATACAAATGATTTACATTGTTTAATTTGAAAGGTTCATTTTTCTTAAACATAAGTTTCACTTTTTTTAAACAAATGATTCACTTTTAATAAATGAAAGGTTCACAGTGAATCTTAAAATATATGTATATACAAAAAATGTAAAATTTTAAATTTATCAAAACATATTCATGTCGGATCTTGTTTTGAAGAGCTTAATTTAATGATATAAAGTTTATGTTATTTGGACTTATATTTAATAAACTACAACACTTTAAAAAGTTTACAAAAGAACAAACATATAAAAAGACAAAAAATGTGTCACAGCACCAGCTTCGAAAACGCCTTGTATACAGTTCAGGATATAGATACTTCAGATCCTGGTCAATTCCTTTACAAACTAAACAATTCAGTTTAATTTGTACATTTATTAGAAAAATAAGGGCATCCACAATGGAAATTATGTGGATTTCTCCCACTTATATCAGCAAGAAATTATAAAATGTTTTGGATTTTACTCATTTTTTCTCTCGTGTGTTTTTAACTAAGAACCCTATTTTTTATGTCACAATAGACCTCCTATGTGTGTAAATAGTGATAGTTTATTGGTTGTTCATTAAGAAAAAAAAACTTTGTTATTGTAATGAATGATATTTTAACAGAGTTTCCTAGATAATAAAATATCATTTTAATTTGACGTTACACCTAGATTTGTTATTAGGGTTGTGATTAAGGTTAAATCCGTTTTGTATTTTCTCTCGTGTGAATACACCATGTATTTCAAGCAAACTATTTCAAAAGTGGAATCAAATGTCGTCCTGTGTACTTTATATATATAGAAGCTTTATATGAAATACAAAATTGAGATTAAACTCTTTTAATTTATGATTCTTAGTGTATTGAAATCATACAAAGATGATGTAAATTTTTTAAACTCTACAAATATTACATAAAATTTATGTGTTTGCACAATAAACTAAAATTTATTTTTATTTTATTATTCTTAGTTACATAAAAATATACACACACATAGTTTTGTTAAAATATACTTTTTTCGTTCGCTAAAAACATATTCTCAGGAGCTCACTTAGGGTAATGGAATGGTGAGAGAAGCTCTCCCCTCTCTCTAACATTCACTCTGGATCTACCATGGGTAGAGGACGCAAACCTAAGATCATTGTGTCATTGCTTGCTGCTCAAGCGACTACGCCTATTAATCATCCAATTCCGGTGATCTATTCTGGGGCACCTAAGAAGGCGCTCAATTTTGGTAGTAAGGAAAAGTATTGTAACACCCCTACCATTAATACAATCATTACCGTCCAGTCTCCTCGTGCTTTCAGATTCACGCAGCGGATACATACATACATACGATGGGTGATACAATGCCGTTAACCACTCACGTGGCTAACAAGGCTACTACTACTGCTTACAGCATCGGTCTGATGGACCGGAATATCCGAGTGCTACACAATTACAATCTTCACTACAACTACTAATTAGGTATTACCACTTCCCATTCAATACAATACTCCATGAGTTCAATACATGCTAATACACCGAGTTTACTAAGATCCCTATCCAAATGTAGTCACCGGTCTCGAGCCTTGACCATATCCTCTTCGGGTACCTGCACACTAAAAACGTTCCCCCGAAGGGGTCAGCTTTCGCTGAGCATGATAACCGCATACCCCGCGTACTAGTGAGGGTGCGCCGACCACTTGGTCGAATACATGTGATTGATTTCATTCAAACATACATGCATACATGCTCTTATACACAATGTTACAATACATTACACAATGAATACATACATACACTTCAATGCATACTCATCAATACATATATGGTATACTATACAAACCATCAGATACGTTCTTACCTTTTCGAAATCCGCAATACACAATACATATACAGTACATACACAATACATACGCAATCCACCATACTTGTTAGCTCATGTTGGTCCACCCGGGTTAATCGGGTGGAGATTACTCTTTTACTCGTTCCACAGTACTTCGTATCCATACTCATACTCATACATACTTACTTACTCTTACTCATGTTAAGTCGTCGGGACCTCCGGCCCGGGGACTACTCCGTCCCACCACCGGGATTTACTTGACTCACCAATCCGGGATGCTACCCATTTAAGGGATTTGGGCCGCGGACCAGTTTAAGAGTCAGGAATCGGATCCAACCTCTTGTGTCTCCTCATCCTCATGCGTGGCTGAAGCTATATCGACTTCTACTCATTCCAGTTTACTCACTTAAGTTAGGAGTTAGGTAGTTAGGAATTAGCAGAAGTCATTCATACAAGCCACATACACAATTACGATGCTCAATACTCATTTATACGAAATACAATACGATACTTAAGTACAATACAAGATTCGAATACAATTCATCATCGTTCATATATTTCATGAATTATACAAACTAGTGTTCAAGACAATAAATATCAAGAACAACATAAGTCAAGCACAGATAAGTGCAATATAGTCCGATTCATGCATTTATCTTATTTAGGTGATCAAATAAGCACACAAATCGGGGTAACCAGATTAGGATACAGGGCATGAAGAAATCATACCGTTCACCGTCGTACTTGTATCCCAACGTTCCTCCGGTGTTCCCAAATCAAATTCCTATGATATACATAGAATCGAATGATTAATCTAACTATCATTAACTTAATTCGATTACTCTTACGTTTCCTAACTCATACTGACTAAGTCTTTACCTTCTTTTCACTTATACTTCATTTACTTACCTTTCATTACTCATCCATGGTTTACTTACATATATATATACATATGTATAGGTGGGTATACATATATATATATATATACTAGTTATAATCCTATAGTTTTTTTTTGTAAGTTATGGGTTGTCCGACCCACCGTCCGACCCAAGCCCTGGGTCGGACCATTCCAGTAATTTCGGTTCTGTTGTCTATGCTCTGTCCGACCCACGTCCGACTCACCCTCTGGGTCGGACGGAGTCAGAAAGTTCGACGACGGAATTTTTGCCTGTCCGACCCACGTCCGACTCACGGCCCTGGTCGGACCGTTCCAGAAAGGTTTATTTTCGTTGCTTAAGCCCTGTGCGACCCACTGTCCGATCCAGGCTCTGGGTCGGACGGTAGCAGATTGTGCTACAGGCCTTATTTTTCCTTCCCAATTTCACCCATTGCCAAACATCCTAACATGTTTTAGTACTATTTAAGCCCTCTAAATCACCTTAATTCATCCACCAAATCCTTTGCTAAATCCATTAATCATCTTACACATTTTCCTCCCTTCTCCACCAACACATGTAACAGTTTTTGTTACACTTATGCTACAGATTTTACAATTCAATTCTCTCATCCAATACTTCCTCAATCCTTGCCATTCCTAGCATTCCAAATACTTTTCCAAGCCATTACATTACTTATACCCAAGTCCAACTCTCCTCTTACCAAATCTTGCCCACTAATTCTTCCTAGTTCTACAATGCAATTTAATATCTCTTTGCTACAGATTTTGGTTCCTACCTCCTCCATACACAATTTCCTCTCCTAATACCATTTCCAAGGCCTACAATGCATTTCCTCACCTCTTCAAGTCCAACACTCACTCCCTAGGTCATGTACATACGTTCTCCTAGTTCCTCCAATACCA
>CM041776.1:431019929-431241243 GCA_023374045.1 Limonium bicolor
CCCCGATCATGCGGTTCATTCCCCTAAAAATTGATCGACGTGAAGTCATTTACCCACTCACATATGATAACATGCCTCTCGTTTGCTCCAAATGCAAACTCTTCACTCATTTGACAAAGAAGTGCCTGATTCTTCGTCATCCTGCTAAGGAGGTGATGTCCTTTGGGTGGTGGCTCAACGCCAAATTTTTCCAGGCGTGAACAAGGTCAGTTGAGCGTTATAATTACCAAAAGTATAGTGTCTTCCTAATTGGGATTCCTTGTGATTTCCTTAGGAGAAATATCGGGGCATAGGAGCGGCAAAGACCGGTTAAGCATCAGAGTATTCTAGATGAACATTTTTCTGACCTCTCCTTGTCTGACATCTCGGGGACTTCAACTACGCCAAAGAAAAGGACACTTAGTCGGATTCTGACGGAAGTCTCCAAACCAGAATGTTGGAATCTCTATTTTAAGGGAGCTCGACGTGAAGGTAAGATAATCAAGGTTGGGGACAAGGAGTGTGATCAGGGTGCGGGTGGGGCCAAAACAGAGGTTAGGAGTAATTATGGTTCGAGAGGCTTTCACCACCTTAGTTATGGATGATCTCTAAACTCTCGGGCTGATTGAGTAGGGGTGCGGCTCAATCAACCTGGGCTGGGTTCTATGTAGTTGTGGCATCACCCCACATTTGTTTTGTTGGCCACTCTATTATGTGGTTCTATGTGTTAATCTTTTGCTAGTTTTTATGTCTTTCTTTCAGTTTAGTGATGTCGCTGTTAATGTTTTTGGGTTCAGGATTAGGCTGATAACCGAACAAGGTAGGGATCGCATGGTACAGGGTAGCTTCTGTAGGTTTTTTAAGAAAACTTTGCTAGAAGGGATTGAATCCTATTTACTACTGGATGCATATGCTCTTGTGAAGCGTATGCCAGTGAAGGTAGCTAGAAGCATCATGCATCTTTTTTGCAAATGGTTTGCAATCCCATGGTTTACTTAGGTTAGTAATCTTAATCTAATGTAACATGTATTTACCTTTCGAAAAAATAATTATACTTTCGACACATTTCATACACTCGTGTATTGGTTGTATGTGTTATATATATATATTGTAAGTAAGTTGTATGTGTAACCCAGAACCTTTGATTCTAGGATACCACCCCTCTACCGACCAAGCCACAGGGGCTTGGCATATATATATAGTTTAATAGTTACCTATATTTGAGTATTCGTTCTTCTTTAAGTCAATGATTTTGGGACCTTGTTAATTTTTTTCTGAGTCGTGGATGACTGGCATTGGTGGAACGCGAGCCTTTAATTACGGTCCAAAATCGTGTATAATTACGGTTCTGGACCGTAATCTACACGGGTGTCATTAAAGATGCGACGTCTTTAATTACGGTTTAAAACCGTAATTAAAGGCCCTTTTCCGTCCCGCGTGTCATTGACTTTACATTACGGTTATTGGTAAAACCGTAATCTAAAGTCCTTTGGCGCGCGCGGAATAAAGGACTTTAGATTACGGTTTTACCAATAACCGTAATGTAAAGTGTAGACTTTAGATGACGGTTTTAACAATAACCGTAATGTAAAGTCTTTTGGCGCGCGCGCCCAAAGGACTTTAGATTACGGTTATTGTTAAAACCGTAATCTAAGTGTAATTTTTTTTTTACAAAGCTACATAATTGCAATAGAGCCAGAATTATAAAAGATAAGCAACAGAGGGCATCAGACCAACAGATGTGCAGAAACTGCACAATTGAAACACCTGAATCAAATACTAACAACACAAATTCATTCTCTGCGCACAATTGCAACAAAGATAACATCTAATATACACCAGATCAAAAATATGTTACAGCTGAATCTGACAGCAACAAAAAATATTCAATACAGCAGAATCTGTTACAGCAGCTAGCAATTCATTACAAAAAATATTCAATACAGCAGCTAGAATCTGTTACAGCAGCAGCAGCTAGAAGAATCAGAGGGCTACAAAGGTAGCAGTGTAACCATTACATGGTAGATACAGCTAGGATGACTCCCAGCAAGAAATAGCATAAAACAGAAGCATAAAACAGTACAAAAACGGTGCAGAAAACTGTGAAATAGCTAGTCTACCACTCCATTCTCAAAAATATGGCTGACATGCTCTCTCTGACATGATACAAGTCGTTTGGACTGTAAGTCGAGAATTTGGCAAAATGCTTTTTAATTTGGAACAAGAAAAAGAATGGAACACATAATGAGATTAAGATAAAGACACAAAAAATCTGCCGAAAGAATTAAATACAAGACAGCGTTCATATTACCTTGTCTTTATCATTCTTAAATCTTGGGAAGTACCCGCAGAACTCGTACATATACCGCATCACGTAGTACCCGCAACTCCTAGAATCCTTTTGGGTAGGGCACTAAATCACCAAAATTCATAAATGTAAAACAATTGTACAAATATAATAGCAGCACCAATGAAATACATGAATTACCAAACCTTGATGTAATCGACGGTCAAATCAGCAAACTCTCCCTGAGGGGTTTTACTGTAACAACTGTTACATATATTAACAAAAGTGTTTAGCAAAATGAACAAGTACATTAACTTTGGTTCAAAAAACTTACAAACAATTAAATAGTAATTAAAACTTACTCTTTGATTAAGTCTTCAGTGTTGAATTCTGTCCACTGCCCTAGTGGATCTAGAACGAACAGAGTAGCGGTGGCGGTGCAAAATATAAACAAAGCCCAGTGGTGGCTACAATGTCAAATACAAAATGAAATGAGAAATGAAGGTAAAAAAAGTTAGCTAATTAGTATGTAATTTTATATCAGAACTCACGTTTGGTGATACGACATTAGAATGAATAATTTATTCCGTCGATCAGCAACATCGAAGCAATGAATCATGTATTCACAAAACCTCCCCGGGTCCCTAGTGACTGAGTCGTACGATAAACGCTCCGGGCACATTGCAGTAATGGAGGTGATGTTCTTCTCATCACATCTCTCAAGCAGACTCTTTTTTTTTGATAATTATAGGCACATGGCCTAGGGTGCCGCAAGGGCAAATCAAACAACACCGACTCAACTCTTACATAACCTTTCTAGTCCTACCTTACACAGACATTACACGGGACATCTTACTGAAGCCTAAACTCCTTTCCCCCACCACCGTCCTTCACGGCGCACCTCCCTTGCATCTCTGACGACTCTTCCAGGCTGGGTAATCGGAGAGTAAACTCCTTTCCCCCACCACCGTCCTTAACGACACTTCATTCCTCCACCAGGTTGGGTAATCAGATAGAAAACTCCATTCCTCCACTCCCCCAGAATGAGTAATAAGAGAATAAACTCATTTCCCCCACCAAATTGGGTGGTAAGAGGATTTGAACTCAGGACCTTCCATCCCCTACTTCAATCCACCACCACTCGGATGTCAAGCAGACCTCTATTATATCACATGTACTATAAAAAGTTAGCCAATGCAACTTCATAGATACTTATTCTACATGTTTTTACAGTATGAGGAAAGAACACTTACTTTAGATAAGCTTGAACAATGCTAATGTTCAGGTAATCTCCACACATCATCTCTCTGATGTCCCCAAAGTTGATCGGCGTGGTCATATCTTCTTCGTAGTGAAACATCGACTTTGGAAGCGTCATCATGAAGTTGATAGTTTGAGATGACTTCAAAATGATCTTGTCGTAGAGATTCATCTGACGAGGCCCCGAAACATCAATAAGTTTTTGTGGCAGTGAGAACTTAGTTTTAGGCGCCTGAGAAGTCCTGGTGCGACCCCGGACGGGCGCTGGATTCTTACTTTTTGCACCCCGACTCACTGGATTCTTACCCTTCACACACAAACAGTAAAGCATAAATGTAAAGATAATTACTAATTGATTATTATAGTAACATTAAACATTTATCTAGAACATACCCTTGTACTTCTGACAGGATTCACCGGCGCGCTGATCTCTTCTTCTCTGGGCCGAGATACGCGGCGAGGAAGCTCAGGGATCTCAGGATTCGCCGGCGCGCTGATCTCTTCTTGTCTGGGCCGGGATACGCGGCGAGGAAGCTCAGGGATCTATAATAGATTATATTAGATACTTAATGCTAAATAATACATTTTATTAGATACTAAATGGTTGTCAAACAGTCTTACCTCATCGGTGACAACAATATAACATGCTGGCCAGGGCAGTATGTCTCCCTTCGCTTCAATTAGTGTGCATTTGTTGTCAAACGCCATTGGAATACTCAAATCCATCAATTATCAGGTCCAAGGTCACACGCGCGTAGAATGGGGGTAGACGTACGAAACTGATGAGCGTGAGTGGACCTGATGGCAACACCGTCCCGTAGGCCACATCTACAGGGTGCCCTTCTAATGGTATTTGGAGATGGCATTTCTTTTGCCCCTTTAATAAACATAGATAATACGTGAAATAAATAAGTGAGTCCAATCTAATACTATTTAAATGACTTTATTTAAGGAGAAAAATAGTTAAACAAAGCTAACCTGGATGTTGGCAAACAGGTACGGGTCAGCGGCCGGAGCACAACTAGACGAGGAAGACGGTCGAGGAGGATCATGCTGCTGCTGAGTAGTCGCATGTGCGATCAAATTCAACGCTTCCTGTAGCCTCTCCTCCATAGCCCGGCGCTCAGCAGCCTGTTTCTCGTCATTAGCTTGGCGCTCAGCAGCAAACTTACGCTCTACCATCGCCTCGACTTCAGCAGCACTCATCTGACCCTTCCTAGCAGATGGCGGGAATACGTTCTTCTGACATACTTCTCCCCCAAATCCTCTAACACGCCCCGGGTGATCCTTCTTCCCAAGCATTTGATTGAGCGTGTCGTCTTGAGAAGGAGGAGCGTATAAGTCTACTTCTCCTCTCTGTGCCGCTTCGTACTATCCAATTTTCAAAGAAGTTAACACTAAATTTAAGATCAACAAACACTTGAGTATATAAGTAAATTATTAATAGCTACTTTGAAACACTTACAATTTAGTTAGCCAGTTGTTCCGTCGCAGCATGAGGAAATATCCTCTGACCTTCGCTGGTCGTTTTCTGGCGTCCCAGTATGAACATCTGCACCCTTCTCGCCTCAGAGACATCCTCGATCGGGCATTCACTTCCATCCTCATTCCTCTGTGTCAGCAAACCAGCTTCTTTCCACATGTCGAGGCTGCCCACATATCCCCTTCGTCCCATGGTGTGGGGGTAGAGATTAGCTTCACGGTTTTGCCGTGCTTGTTCTTGTCTTTGATGTTAAGAAAGTACAACAGAAAATTAATTAGAAAATCAGGGATAAAGCATTATGAGCATTAATTCAGAAAAGAGTACACACAAACATACCCTGAACTCGGGGGTGGAGTGCCGCTCAACGAACTCCTTCCACTCCTCTTCAGTGATCATGCCGTTGTACACAACATACGGCGGAGGCTCACGTGGGGGCACCCTGTTGATCCAGTGCTCAACCAAGTAGTGGCGGAATGATTTAGCTTTGCCGGCCACCAAAGAAAGAACGGTCTTCTTCACTTCTTCTGGGATCTTGTATCGTTCTTGCACCTTCTTCCAGATGGTCTCCTTAACTTCTTCCGGGACTTGTCGCCATGTGTGGTTGATGCAGCAATGTGATCTGGCCAGAGTCCCTAGCATACTAGCGAACTCTGACCTGCTGCCTAGAGGTGATCATTTGGGAGGGCGGGCCGGGTCGGAGGAAATTTTTAACCAAGCCCGGTTTTTTATATGTTCGGGCCGGGCCGGCTAGGCCCGGTTTTTTCCAGGCTTTGCCGAAGCCCGGCCCCCCGGCCCGGTTTTTAATTTTTTATATAAATTAGTAAAAAAACTTTAAATTTAAATTATATTTTAATATATATTTATATAATATATAACTTATTTAAAATTTATATATATATATATAACTTATTTAAAATGTATATTATATATAATTTTTGTATATATATATAAAATTAATTATGTATATATATTATATTTTAAAAAATTATAATAAATAATATAAAACCGGGCCGGGCCGGGCTTGTCCACGGGCTCGAAAAATATGCCGCGGCCCGGCCCGGCCCGTTTTTTATTCGGGCTTGATTTTATGTCCAGGCCCGCCCGGAAGCCCAATCCGGCTCGGGCCCGTCGGGCTTTTTTACGGGCCGGGTCGGACCGGGCTGTCGGGCCGGACACATTTTGATCAGCTCTACTGTGCTGCCCCCACAATACCTCCCATACTTGTCCCACAGAAGACTGATCTCATCCGGTTTCTGCAGTTTCAACCCACGGGTCGGACCTCTACCTCTGGGTCTCTGAGTAGCACTCGTAGAAGGTGTACTCATGGAAGGGCCAGCAGCAGTAGTGAGAGTTGTAGAAGGGCCAGCAGCAGCAACGGCATATGTAGATGGGCCAGCAGCAGTAGCGCACTGTAGAAGGAACCGGTACCATTTGCTGCTCATTTTCGAACTCACGAAAATAAATCGAACTCTTCATCAGCCATGTCTGATCAGCCATGCCTGCAAGGATTGAAATAAAATTTGAATTAAATTAAGCATTTCATAATGGTCATATACAAGCAAGAAATAAAAGAGTGTTAATTTCATATAAATTTTAATAGTAATAACTTACATACACCATTATCTCTCAACCCACATTCCCTCGTTATGGTCTGATCGTATATACTCACGATGACCTGTGACCTCAGCCTCTTCCAATGAAATAGGAACAGTTGGAGGTTCATCTTCTGCATCATACTCATCTTCATCAACCACACCATCCACACCAACTATTCCTCTTCTCCCTTTAAGCACAACAGACCATCTAGGATTACAGGGATCAGTTACATAAAATATCTGCTTAACCTTTGTCCCAACAACGAATGGCTCAACCGTGGGAGTAGCTCTAGACAGATCAACCAGTTTCATACCATGCTCCTCCTCACGGTAGCCATGATTGTTGTTAACCCAGTTACAGCGGAAAACACACATTTCGTAGCTGTTGTAGTCCAATACCCAGATGTCTTGTATAACACCGAAATATGATTGTTTTACTGAGACTGGACTTGACCCACCACCGATGTCATATAAGTTTTGATAAGCTTCAAGCTCTACGCCACTGTTTTGATTCGTTGACTTCTGATCCTGACGTTCTGTGAAAAAGGTGAATCCGTTGACATCGTACCCCTCATAAGAAATTACATCCAGATTTGGTCCAAATGCAACTACTTTAATCAGTTCAGGCACATTCGTGGACTGATCGGACACTCTGTCTTTGAACCATCTGACAAATGTCCTATTCTGCTCATTTTGTAGTCTAACGTCACTCATGTCTGGATATTGTGATCTTAAAACACACAAGTGTTCATCAAAGTATGGTTCGACATCTTCAAGATGACTTAGCACAACTAAATGAGCTTTGTTAAGAGTGTCTATGTCAATTCTTTTCAGTTTCCGTCCAACCGTGCCAACACCCTTCAATCTGCCCTCGTGTCTAGAACGTGGAAGTCCAATGGTATCGACACCTTCTAGGTAATTGGTGCAGAAGTCTACAACTTCCTCTGTGATAGTGCCCTCTATAATACTACCCTCTGGGTGACGACGGTTCTTCATTTTCTTCTTCAGGACACCCATGTACCTTTCGAACGGATACATGTAGCGAAGGTACAAAGGACCACACATCAGAATCTCTCTTACAAGATGCACGAGGAGATGTATCATTATGTCGAAGAACGATGGAGGAAAATACATCTCCAGCTGGCACATTGTCACAATAAGATCCTTTTGTAATTTAGACAGAGTGTCCACATCAAGAACCTTAGACGAAATGGATTTGAGGAAGACACTGACGTTTGTGATTGTGTGTCTGACAGCATCCGGCAAGATCCCACGTAATGCAATTGGCAAAAATTCTTGAAGTAGGACATGATAATCGTGAGATTTCATTCCTACTAATTTGAAATCTGTCATGGACACTAGGTTTCTTATGTTTGAGGAGTAACCTGATGGCACCTTGATGTTGTAAAGGGTACTGCATAGACTATGTTTCTCTTCTTTAGAGAGAGTGTGACAGGTAGGAGGCAAGAATGTGCGTTTTCCACGTTCTTGCGGGCCAAGCTCTGTGCGTATGCCCAACTCAATTAAATCTTTTCTTCCTTTCAAATGATCCTTTGTCTTTCCTTTTATGTTCAAAAGGGTGCTAGTGATACTTTCACCCACGTTCTTCTCGACATGCATCCCATCGATACAATGTCTAACCTCCAGATGCTGCCAGTACTGTAGTTCCCAAAATATTGATTTCTTTTTCCAGACACTTTTTTCACCACTTTTGGTTGGCGGCCCGAAGTTGTTGACAATATTATCCAACTTTTTGTAAATCTCTGTACCTGTCAAAGGCTGGCGCGCCACGCTGTGATCAGTTTTCCCATCGAACTCTTTCGCTCTCTTCTTCGATACTTATGTCCTTTTGGAAGCATTTTTCGGTGGCCCATATACACGTTTTTGCCACTATGTTTCAAGCGAATGCTACAAGTGTTTTCACCACAAATCGGACACGCCAACGCCCCCTTGATTGAATAGCCTGAAAGATTACCATAGGCGGGGAAATCATTGATTGTGCAGTACAACATAGCACAAATTGAAGTCCTCTTTGCTGAATGAGTCGTAAACCGTAGCCCCTTCATTCCACAAGAGTTGTAGATCCTCTATCAAAGGTTGTAGGAATACATCAATTTTGTTGCCCGGTTGCTTTGGACCCGATATTAACAAAGACAACAAGATGTGTCTTGGTTTCATGCATAACCACGGCGGTAGATTGTAAATAACCAAAAGCACAGGCCAGGTACTGTGTATGCTACTCAAAGTACCGTAAGGGTTCATCCCATCCGTGCACAAGCCTAGCCTTAGGTTTCTCGGTTCGTTACCAAACTCAGGAAATTTTATGTCTATGTTTCTCCACTGTGGTGCATCAGCGGGATGTCTCAATCTGCCATCCTTTTTCCTGTGAACTGAATGCCACCGAAGATTCTCTGCGTCTTTCTCAATGGAGAACAAACGTCTGAACCTTGGAATGATGGGCAGGTACCACAGTACCTTAGCTGGTGAACCTTTCTTACTACCGCTGATGTGAGTTTGTTGTTTCTTATACCGTGACGCTCCACATGCTGAACAGCTTTCAGCAAATTCATCCGATTTCCAAAACAGCATGCAACCATTTGGACAAGCATGAATTTTCTGGTACTCCATACCCATTGGGCACATCAGTTTTTTGGCTGAGTACGTAGTCGTTGGTAAAACGTTGTCCACCGGAAGAACGTATTTCAATAGTTCCAGGAGGTCAGTGAAACTTACGTCGCTCCAGCCATGTTTCGCTTTCAAGTTGAATAGCTTGAGGACGACACTCAACTTGCTTAACTTTGTAGGGTCACACCCGGGGTACAACGGTGTTTTGGATGAATCCAACAAATTTTCATACTTGTCTGGCGTGTTAGAGTAATGTCGTTCCACATCTTCGAGCATAGTCTCAATGTCATCATCCCAGAAATCTGGCTCAACGTTCGCTGTAACGTCTTCTGGATCACCCGCAACTGTATCATCTCCAAGTTCTGTTTCTGTGTTTGCCTGACCATTATCCCCTTCGTCAGGCTTAATAACATCGAACGCACTCTGACCATGCCATCGGATTATGTCTTGGAAATCTTTTGTAAAACCGCGGCGGATCAGATGTTCCTTAATTGTTTCAACGCCGCGATATCTCAGATTGTTTTGGCAGTCGATACACGGACAAAATATGTATCCCTTGTCTGTAGGTTTCAGATTGTTCGCCAACACCGTGCATAACTTATCAACTCCTTCTAAAAACTTGTCGTCCAAATTTCCGCTGTAAATCCACGAACGTTCCATCTCCTTCTAGCTATTTATATGAAGGCAGCCATTTCATACCGTCACCCGTGGCAGAGTCTTTACACTTTTGTATCTTATCAACCTAAATCCATCCATGAGTATTAAATCCCACCGGTGAACGTGTTTTTAATATGTAATTTATTGAAAATTTCGGCAGCATCTCCCTACAGTTCTTCAAATGCACGATATTATGATATTAATCAATAATATATGCATTCGAAGAACAATAAAGAGATACTGCTGAAATAATCAATAAAGTACATATTAAAAACACATTCACACCCTAGGTGTGAGATTTAACAATCATGGACAGTCCCGACAGGGACTGCCGAAGATATACCTCTATTAGGTATATCTTGGGCGGATAACTATGTTTGGTAGTTTGTCAAATACTGTATGTATATATGTAAATCTTACCTCTGGTAGACGATTAGCCGATGCAAAGACGGTTGAGGTCGGAAGTCAAAATAAAGTCGTAGTCCTGATGCATAAAGGAAAAACGACAACATTAGAATTCATCAAAAAATCAAGGTTAAAATGCTAGCTAAACCGCGGAAAAAATTCGACAGCATCTCCCCTATATTTCTGACGTTTCCCAATCAGTTTTATCAACGTCAAATTCGCACGCACCATCAAAATTACTTATACACTAATTTTATATTTATCTAGAAGAAAGGTAAGCTGTATTAACCGTAAAGAAATATTACAAGTACAAGAAATCAACTGCAACAAGAATCAGCAAACAAGAATCACAACTTCGAATCTGCTAAGAGATATATCTACCAGACCAAAGGCTCTCAACTAGTTTTATATTTGAAAACTACACTACTATGTATTAATTGTAATACTAAATGCTAAGAATAAGTAAATACAGTTTACAGTTTGGTTTGCAAAATTACCGTTACTGCACCGAAGTGGGCAAGTAGTGCAGAAATCAGCCCACGAACTAGGTTGCAATTAACTGTGAATCTGGGCACAAATATATGAACAAGGTTAGAACATTTGCCATTACACTCTCAGGATTCGACAGAAACGAGGTTAGAACTAGCAATCGACATGCATATGAACAAAGTTAGAAAAAAACACAATTGATCGACCGCGCATACCCAGTACACGATAGAGACGTCGACGGTGACGACCAGTGTACGTAGATGGGTGGTGACCGGCGGAGATGGGAGTGACAAAGGTGGTGGGAGCGACGACAGCGATGACCGTTACTAAGGTGACGGGAGAGAGGAGGCGATTTCAGTGAGGAAGATAGCGTGAAAGAGAAGAGTTACTGTAAGTACAGTGTGCAGAGTAAACGGGCAAATGTTAGTTAAAAGGACTTTAGATTACGGTTTACATGAAAACCGTAATCTAAAGTCACACTTTAAATGACGGTTCCTAAAGAACCGTAATCTAAAGTGTAACGAAATTAAAAAATAGCGCGAAAATTATTTGGCCTATGCTGGGTTTCGAACTCAAGATCGATGGTGTTGACTCATGTACCCACGGCCATTAAGCCATGAGTCTTATTCGATCAAACATATGTAACACATTAATATAAAGTTATTTTTAATCTAAAATACACTGGTAAAACGACGTCGTTAACTGTAATTTAGATTACGCGCGGCGTCGAAAAAATCAAATAATACGGGAAATATTTGGCGTCAGGTCAAAACGACGTCGTTGACCATCAGTCGGAGGTAGGCGCGCCTTTTTTAGGACGGACTTTAGCTGACGGTTATTAGTAAAACCGTAATCTAAAGTCCATTGACCGAAAAGCGCGTCAACACGGGACTTTAGATTACGTTTTCACTAATAACCGTCATCTAAAGTCCGTCCTAAAAAAGGCGCGCCAACCTCCGATCGATTATTGCTTACGGTTAATTCAATAAACGTCGTTAATTAATTCCGGCCTTTCTATTAATCACGGTTTCTGTTAAAGCCGTGATTAAACCACCGACATTAAAGGCTCGCGTTCCACCAGTGTGGATCGAGTTACCCCGTAACGTGCTGCGTAGGACGTCATCTATATCCGTTATCACGGGCACCTCCCCGTTCTATTATCAGGGGTCTTCAGACCTAATATATTATTTGGGGTCTTAGGACCTATTATGTGTACACTGAATGAGGGTCCTTTAAAAAAGCTGGTTCTGATCATGCTCTATTGTGTATGAGATTTTGGTATGTTTTTAGTGTGATTTGAATTCTTGTTTTAGCTCTAGTGCTTATATTATTACTTTGGTATATATATAATTATGTTCAGTAAAACGTTTTAAGCGTGATTCACTTTGTTGATGTTTGCCACTTTCTGAGCGTGTGGTTGCTCATTCCTATCCAACATCTATATTTCGTAAATTAACAGTTGACCAGAGAGGTCATTCGCTTGTTTGTGCAAAATCAAGTTTATGTTATTTTTTTATGTGCTGTTATTTGTACTAGTCGTTATGACCTTAATTAGTATAACTCATATTTAGATTCTTTGGTTTATTTTGTCTTAATTGTATTGGGCTTTAGTTGGTTTCAAACTTGTTTTATTCACTTATAGCACACCTGTTATTTGAACTTTTGAAGTAATTCGTGCTTCAATTCTTTTAAGGCACACACCTTATGTTTTGGCCTTAGGCGGGTTTTGAGTCATGACGGAATCTAAACATTAAACTGATTTTTTAAAGATTAAGAGCGTGTTCGTTGGAGCGATTCAAACATTAAGCTATTTACTCTGAAAAGTTGAAGACATCTGTCGATTTTTTATTGGACGAAAACTAAACTCACTACATATGTCATATTTTGATATATTAACCATGGTGGCATTTAAAAAATCATAACATTAGCTGCGTTTGTACACAGAGACAAAACACCCCCTAATACATTTTTACTAAAAATGATGGACAAATATCAATTTTTAATTGATGTATAGCCACTATAGTACATGTCCATGGACAAACGTCTGAACGCCTAAAGAATTTTTTTGCCCCGTTGCTAAACTGAAATCTGCCACTTCGAAATTGTCCTTCCTCTCCTCCGGTCTAAAGTCCAATTGAATCCTGAGGGGAGTCGCAGCGACAATGGTTAGTCTTTCAGATCAACCTTTCGTACTTCTGGATCTGCGGATTGCTTGCTTGCTCACTTTAACATTTGTTATTTCTTTCGTCCAAGCTAATATTCTCGAAATATATTCCCTGTGTACTCTGCTTAGTTCACATTTTTGTTCAATTTTCGTGATTTCCTTGCTCATACTCCACAGCGACATGAACTTTTGCTTTTAAAAATTTTCTGAACTTCCAGTCTGCACATCCCGTTGCCATCCGTGATTCATCTGTGCTGATTAATAGAATCAAAATAACAAATTTCTCAGTTGAATCTCCTGGTAATTATCCAATTGGTATTGTCACATTGCCATAACCCGCAGCCTTTTAAAACTGTGCAGGAGAAGGAGGCAAAGAAAGAAGCGTTTAGGAAGTATCTGGAGTCAAGTGGAGCTTTTGACGCTCTTACCAAAGGTTTCTGACGTCCTTTAATGCCTTAACTTTGTTTCCAAAGGGTTGTTAATCTCGCTTGCAAGTCTAAACTCTGTCGTGGTATTAGGTTTATATTGTTGAATGATCTTTTTTTGCTTTCCATTTCGATTTTGGCAGTTCTGGTTGCATTGTACGAGCAAAATGATAAGCCCGGGTCGGCTATTGAGTAAGTATCTAAATGACTAAATCTATGGTGGAGAAGCAATTGATATCTAATTAAGGCTCCGCGTCGATTGAATGCCACCATCTGCTTAATTAGAGGCGATCTATATTTTGCAATCAGAATCTGATGTTTTTTCATGAAGATGTTTCCTTTGTTTCTGGAGTCTTCTGTAATTCCGGATCCAAGGCTTAGATGTGCAACAACTTGAAGTTTTGAGCTGTTCTCAAGTATTTCGAGTTTAAATGCAGTATAATCTGATCAGTGTTTTTCTTCCCCTTAGGTTTATACAACAAAAGATGGGTGGCCCAAGCATCTCAGATTATGAGAAGCTTCAGGCTGAGATGTCCGATTTGAGAATAAAGTATGATGAACTTACAGCAGCTCATCAACAGACATGCAAACAGGTGGGGTGACGTTGTCTTTGCACTTCAGATCTTTGTGGTGTAGTTGTTGTGTCGGGATTCATGATTTTGTTTGATAAAAGAGCCGCAGACAACTCTCTGAAAATTGTCTATCTTAGATAATTTGTGGATAAGTATGTAAAAAATGCTGCATTAGCTATTATGGATGGGGATTATGTCAATTGACCTAATTGAAGTTGACGCTTTATAAAGGTCTTGAGAACTAATTTCAGGAGCTATACATGTTACTAGATGATGTTTTTTGCATAAAGATGATGAGGTGGGTTTACGATTGACGAATGAAATTATAACTGTAGAGCCATTACAGATACTCGTGAATAGAACAGAACAGTATAGTTCCACAGCTCTAGTAGGGAATGATCTGCTATTGCTCACTTTCATAGAAGTTGAGAGCACTGTGGAATTAATTTGGTTTGCATATGAGCTTCAGAGCTCCTTTGAACTTCTCACTTCTGACATTTGATTATTCTTCAGTGTGAAGGTCCATAATCCTTGCTGCCCAACTCTCTTGCCACTATGCATCAAAATGAAATGATCCTGGCATTGATTCTCTAATGTTCCGCTCATCCATCATGCTTGAGGAAACCCAATTTTACCTGTGTTTACATATTAGATGAAGATAATCTGGAACTTCTTATTCTCTGTCTTTTAGCTGGAAGAAATTAAAAGCTCGTATGCAGTGACCGCTTCAAATGACAAGACAGAAGGCAGCACACCAGTGATGAGTCAAGAAAGAAGTGGGGATGAAGCCTTAGTTTGAAAAACTATACAATTGCCTGGTAAGCTCTTGGAGGAACAGAGGAAGGGGAGTAAAAGGCTGAAACAAAACATACATTGAATGTTACCTTTCCCAAAAACAATAGCAATGAAAACATGGGCTTGAATGACATGTTACCTTTCCCAAAAAACAATACCCTCTCTGGATCTCTTTCCTTGCCAATTGAAATGGAAAATTTTCGTGAAAATGCCGATTTTAGAAAAAAAAATTATATGCGGTGGTTTTTTTTCCAGAAAATTACACTTACGTACCAATGATTTACAAAGAAGCAGCCCTGGACTGAGGCGGTTTGTTAGAAACCACCTCAGTGCTGCTAAGCAGGTTTCCAACTTTTTTTGTCAGAAACCGCCCTGGATAGAGGAGGTTTTTGGTTTTTTGCCAGAAAACTCCGATGGCCGAGGCTGCTTGCAGAAACCGCCCTGCCCCGGGGGTGCTTTGCCAAATCCGTCCAGAATTTTTTTTTTCAATGTTTGGAATGTTGGTACGATGATGCTTAAACGGTTCCTGAATTTGATCAAATTTTGTAAGATTATAGTTGAACAGTTTTACTTTGGATCTATGTCATTTGTCTAGAGTTTTGGAACCATATGAGACCCACATGACTTCATTTAAACCGCACCAGAGTTAGCGTTTTCTCGGTTTTCAAAATTTCCGGTAAGATTGTCTGGTGCTTAAACGCTGTCCTAAATCAATAATATTTTGTTTTATTTCCTAGTTTTACACTTATATTCATATCCTATGATATACTTGCAGCCGCTACAACTTCATACGGGATCAAGAGGCAGGAGGGGCAACAGAGCCGGTAGAGGGAGAAGAGCTGGTGGAGACGAGCCATGATAGTTGTAGCGGCTGCAAGTATACCATAGGATATGAATATAAGTGTAAAACTAGGAAATAAAACAAAATAGGGAAAATTACATCTCCCACCCATGACGTTTGGTGAAATTACACACCCCACCCACGAGGTTTCAAAAATTACTTTGCACACCCATGTGGTTTCCACTATTTTACATCCAACAACTTTTCTAATATTTGACCAACTTAAAAGATGGTTAAATGTTATCCAAAATTGATGAAACTTTACATGGACGATGCTAAGGTGTTATATTTTGATCTAGCGTGAAATCCAAAGTTTTTTAAGCTCATATGTGATCCGTGGGTCCCAATAAAACATGTGACATGTGAACGTATTTTCATTGGGTCTCATAAGTCATATATGACCTTAAAAAACTTTGGATTTGGCATTGGACAAAAATATAACACCTTAGCATCATTCATGTAAAGTTTCATCAATTTTGGATAACATTTAACCCTCTTTTAAGTTGATCAAATATTAGAAAAGTTGTTGGATGTAAAATTGCGGAAACCACATGGGTGGGCAAAGTAATTTTTGAAACCTCGTGGGTGGGGTGTGTAATTTCGTCAAACGTCATGGGTGGGGGATGTAATTTTCCCAACAAAATATTATTGATTTAGGACAGCGTTTAAGCACCAAACAATCTTACCGGAAATTTTGAAAACCGAGAAAACTCTAACTTGGTGCCGTTTAAATGAAGTCATCATGTGGGTCCCATATGGCTCCGAAACTCTAGACAAATGATATAGGTCCAAAGTATGATTGTTCAACTATAATCCTACAGAATTTGATCAAGTTCGGGAACTGTTTAAGCATCGCACCAACGGTAAAAACATCGAAAAAAAATTCTGGATGGATTTGGCAAAGAAGCAGCCCCGGGGGCAGGGCGGTTTCCGCAAGCAGTCTCGGCCCGGGGCGGGTTCTGGCAAAAAAACCAGAAACCTCCTCGGTCCAGAGCGGTTTCTGACAAAAAAAGTTGGAAACCTGCTCAGCCCTGGGGTGGTTTCTAACAAACCGCATCGGTCCAAGGTTGTTTATTTGCAAGTCGTTGGTACATCCGTGTAACTTTTTGGAAAAAAAAATCACCACATGTAATTTTTTTTTCTGAAATCAGCATTTTCATGAAAATTTTCCAATGGAAATGGGTCTTAGTGTATCATTGTGTTTCTTGTTGAGGTGATCATCATCATTGTCAAGACCTGTATACATCGAATCGAGTACCCTCAGTGTATTGATGGTTGAATGAGTTTATGAAATAGCTCATGATTATTTACAAAGAGACATAGATCAATATATCTGTTTCTGTAAGATACAGAGACAACAACAGATGTTATATCACTTACCCCTGATGGCCCAAAATCATTCATTGCTTCCTTGCCATTAATATCCCTTATATTACTAACTGACTGCTTTTTTTTTATCGGGGACTAATAGACTGAATATACTATACGTTGATGGTTAAAATTATATTTACACATTACTGGCACATATCGAAAAGCAAAAAAGATTTACCCGCGTATATTTATGCTCAAGTTTGCCAAATTGGACGTCTTTAACACAAAACATAAAATTGTATTGGATACTGATACATTATTCTTGTTAACTAGTTAGTCATCAATATCAGTCAAATGAGCCATATTTTTGCTGTAAAACAAAGTTTTCCCATTACAAGCAACCGTATTGTTTCAAGCCACTAATTCCAAACAAGATGGAAGTCTACTTAACAGCAACAGAATGGGAAAAGAAGCAGATTCTCGTGCGGATTTAGCAAGGAGCGAGATGTGAAATTGGTTAGAGAGTTAGCATTAAGGAAACACTTAAACAAGTAATCACATAATCTTACACAATTTTCGTCGCACGACTGGAAATTTTGGATTGGACTGATTCGATCTGTATATATACTCCTCCTGCAGCTCCCGGTTAGAAATAAGAATTTAAGCAATAGAGAAGAAAGACATTCAATGACTATGGAGAAGAAAGGAACTCAAGCGATAAAGAAGAAATAAAGAACACGAAGTTTTTTCAGAAGAAGAGGAAGTTTTGATAAAAACCACGGATAACACTAACGGCATATCCTTCAAAAGGTCAAGCACACAGCATTACCACATTCTATGTAACAGGGTAACACTATTTCATTTGATTCATTCAGGTCACACAAACTTCTATCTACCAACCTGGTTCATCTTCAAGAAAAGATGATGCTTCAAGCTTTAGAGAAGTCTTCTAGCAAGGCTTTGGTAGGCTTTTTGATAAGTTATGGAAAGTAAGCCAACACCAACCCCAACTCCAAGGCAGAACCCAATGCTGATCCCGACACCAACTCTTACACCGGCATTAAACCATGACAGCTCTCCTTCCCCTTCCAGGTATTCCCTTCTACCCTGAAACAAATGACACAGTTCACCTTCCTTTTCATTTTCGTAATTTCTATATCTAGATAACTCTAAATCAAAGCCATACGGAAAATGATCAGTCTTGTATTCACCATGTAGTTGCTAACTCTAACATAGAAGACTCGTAGATCAAAACATGACTGGGCCACTTCATCTGTTCGAGGTTGGGGACTAGTGACGTTTACTGTGGTTGAGGGCATTTCTTCCGCATCCATTGTCCGGCAAGAACCCATAATCAAGAACCAGTATTGACTGCTACTGCTACACCAATTGATGAATTGACTCCTCCGAGCAGGCTGATAATTAACTAATGGATTTTAGTGTCATGGGAGTAAGGACCTGGTGCGATCAAATGCTAAAACTTGATTAACAAATCAGAACTAGATTTCTAACTAGTTAAAAGGATACATCCATGATGACCTAGATCGCAGCAACGATGGGATGTCTTGATTAATTAAGTCAACCGAGTAACATACACAAAAGGGGGAGAGGGAACGAGGAGCGGCCAAGTAGAATTTCAATTGATTAGACAGTGAAGTAAGAGACAACAACAATTGAAATCAGCAATCCGTTTCCCGAGCTTTTGTACGTAATAATTAATGGAAATTTAACACTCACTGAAGAAGTGACGGAAACCCACCCCGACTATTTGGTAAAATCTGGAGTCCGGGAGGAAAACAACACTTCTTTTATCCTTCACTCGTTCATCTTGCTCCAGAGCTTGGGGCTTTAAACTCGACCTTTTGGTCACACTTCCAATCTTCCGATCACAGTTTTTCTGTACTCCCCGTTGGGATAGGGGGGAAGAAACAGAATCTTGAGGGGGAGAAGAAGAGGTAGTTGATCGAACAGGGAAGATTGAAACTGGGGATTCTTTTACGATAGATTAGAACGAAGGGAACACAAAGGGGCGATGTATAGACGTGCACTATTTGCATTACCAATTAATGCAAGAAAGAAGGATCGCACCAATTCATAGTGTATTAATTGAACGTCCATTCATATATACATATGTGCGCTAAAGGGGCGACAAGAACACATTACACTATTTGATGTTATATATTAGGGCCATAAAACATGCACCAATTGATATTGTAACAAAAGGTGCAAATATAAAAAGTTGCACTATTTGATAATATCAATTGGTACACCAGTTTTCTACACCCTTTTTAATTATATAATATACTGGGGTGATATTCTGGCATTACACTATTTGACACCATCAATTAGGGCGATCTCAATATATGCACCAATTGATCTTACGTACTAGAGCAAAGTTCGCTCTTCGCCCCGTTTGATTATTCATCTATTTTGTGTTAACGCATTTAGGGGGGCAACGGAATAATAATGCCCTATTTGAAGCAACAGTTGGTGCATGTTCACCGTGCACTATTTGTTATTTCTTTTAAGTGCAATTTTTACATTGCCCTAATTGATAGTATGTATATTGCCCCAACAGAACAACATTGTTGTAGTGGCGAAGAGGGAAATTTGGGAGCTAACTTTGCAGATGAGCGTTAAGGTAAGAGAGATGAGAGAGCACCACTAGGAAACTACATTGTTCCTTTTCGGGAGAAGTTTTAAAACTTGTTAATGAGAGATATTTTAGTAAAAGTCATAACTTTGATTAAACTAACAATTAAACTATATTTACATCTATCAATTATTATTTGAATATGGCAATGCATATCAGTTATATTGGATAAAGGGTTAGTTTTATGTTTCTCACAAGATCTAAAAAAATTCTAAAATACTCATGCTCCCTTATCTTATGTATTAGATAAGGTAATTTCTTAGCTATATCCTAATGTAGTTATAAATGGTTACATACATGTACATTTGTTCTATAAAAACTGTACGGTAAGTATATGAAAAATATAGAGATGTATATATAAAGTTATACATTGAACTCTAATATTACTAAAATTGTACTAGATGTACATCTTGACTTCTTAAACTGTACAGTTAGTTATAAAAATTGTACTCTATACAAATTGTACAACTACAAATGTAGTCAAAGATAGCTACATATGCTTGTAGCTAAAAGGGGTTGTTAGATAAAGGGTCTAGTTTTAAGTTTCTAACAAGGTCACAAAATTTTCTAAAATAGTCTTGTATTCCTATCTTATGTCAGTTTTTTATCTCTTTGAGTAGGAATTGCACTTTACTTATAGATTTAGGTTGTAATCCACCAAAGCATTGCAAAATTGGTGTTCAATCTTGATTTGACTGTACATATCCGACTATGAAACCTTCTAATTCCCTATGAACAGGGTGATAATTGGGTTGATGGGTTGGGTTGAGGTTAACCCATAACCAATCTGTTTAAAATTCTATTAACTCAAACTCAACCTAAAAATAATCGGGCTACAAATCTTCAACACTAACCCAACCCATATAAAGCCAAATAACCCAAACCTAACCGGTTTAACTAAAAAATTTTAATTACAATTTTTTTTAGTTTTTTATTTTTTAATCCAAATAAATTATCTACTTTTATCATATGTTCATGATATTCCTTGAGAGTTTGATGGTTTTCAATCATCCTAACCTGATCCATATATAAAACAAATATTGATGGTCTTGATAAAATCGTATTTATCAATTTTTTGACATGATGAGAAAAGTGTAGATATTGATTTTTACATTTATTAACTAATAGTTATAGAGTTATAAAAGAGTCAAAGTGACATGCTAGTATATGTGTATTTTTATTGTATTTTTTCTTCAATAAAATAAAGATAATCGGTCATGTTGGGTGTGGGTTAGAATTTTTAACCCATACTTAGCCTAAGAAAATAATTGGTAACCAAACCCGACCCAAAATTAAATGGGTCAAAAATCTCAATCTGAACCCGTAATTTATGGGTCGGTTTCGGGTAGGGTCTACCGGTCGGGTCAAATTGTCAGCCTGGCCTATGATTACTATCGCTATAATCAATAAAAAAACATCCATCAGGCCCATCATCGCCTTCTAACCTCCATTCCTTGCCACAAAATTTCCATATTCAGCCATCAGTGAGGTCTTTGAGTCTTGACTACCACCACCGATTTATATATAGGGAGAAAGGGGTAGAAAAGATTGAGAATGCCCCTTGTCTGGGACTAGATGAAACTTTTCTTTTTTCAAAACAAAACAAAGCTTATTGATTTGTAGCAAATAAGGTCCATCGGTGACAGAACACCCCCTTACAACCTGGGTCATGGGCCATCGTTCCTAGGTCTGAGAGTGGCACCCAACCTTGATTAGACTCACAGTATACAAGAAAATCAAATAGACATCTATGGAAGGAGAGACTCTCAGTTCCATCGAAAGACGTAAGAAAACAAACAAACAACCATAATGAAATTGATCAAGAAAACACCAAAATCATTCATGCACAAGAGTCGAGAAAGAACCCAAAATGCCAAAAAAAGGCTAAAGGTCATCAGGAAGTGCCACCCCCAATAACCCTGAACCGAGGGGGTCATTGCTCTTGGCAACCCGTAGAAGAATCAGGGGTATCCGTAATATGATTGGTAGGGCTGCCCAAAAAATCTGAAACAGTGGTATCCATCAAAACCGAAGTGAACTGTACCTGTTTTCAGGTTAATCGGTTCTTGTAGTATGGTTAGCCGAACCATGTAAATTGACCGGTTTTGGTAACAGTGTTGAATTTTCCAGAACAGTTAACCGATTATATTAACAATGAAAAACTTCAAATATTATTGTTCACCTTATATAATAATTAATGTTAGCTATTTAGGGAATATATATATATATATATATATATATATATATATATATATATATTATTATATTTTTTCACATGTGTTTGATTTATCGCTCATGATTTTGGTGAATGATCAATGTTGTACTATAATATTAATGGTATAGGTCTCATCAATAATAAAAAATATACGACTACAAGGTTAACCATAAAAATCGAACCAAACTAAAGGTTAACCGGTCAAAACGGAATGGTAATGGAATTAAATTTTAGAAAATCAAACTAATCGGTTAACCAAATCTAAATGGAATGGTAAAGAAATTAAAATTTTGAAAACCGAAGGCCGATTAACCTAAAACGGTTAACCAAATAAGGCGGTTAACCTATCTTGGGAAGCCCTAATGATTGGGATTCGACTTTTGCATATGTGATGAGTTTCCAAATGATCATGCTTTAGGGGTGTATTTAGTGTATTTTATGAACACTTTTCATGCTCATTTCTTCACTCTAGCTAGTTTTCCTCTAGTTTTATGTTTTATTAGTGTTTTACACATTTATTGCTTAAACAGGAGGAATAACTTTGCTGGGATTAAAGTAGACAAAAATAAGAAGGCATGGGTGCAAATGGATCTCAAATCGGAGCTATAACGAAGATTTTAGGCCCCATACAAGTTTGGTCTTGGCTTAGGTTCGGGTTTATAAACCCGGACCACATGCGCAAGCAACTTTCTGCCTATTTTAATGGGTGGTACGGGTTTATATCCTAGAATACAACCTAGACCAAGCTTCAAAAGCAGCAGATTGAAGGAAATAAAAGGCGGAAAAGGGGGGAAAATAGAGGGTGAGTTTGAGCCCGGCGACAGGGCAGCTCCAACGACGCGTAGAAGAAGAAGAAAAGAAGAGAAAATGAAGAGAAAAAAGAAGGAGAAAGGAAGAGCTCCAACTTCATTGAAGCTCCATTCCTCATCCATGGCTTTTGCTCTCCCTTATCTCCTATATATCTTTATCATGCTTGAGTAGTCTCCATCTAGCTAGGGATTGCGATTTTGCCCAAAATCCCCATAACTTCATTGTTGTACTTTAAACTTGTGTTTGTGCTTTATTTTAGTCTTTGAGCTTATTAAAGATGATTCTTAAACTTGTTGCTCATAATTTGGAGATTTGTTTAGGGTTTTGCACAAATTATCAATTATGTGTTAAATTGGTTGGTTTGGCCTACCGATTAGTTTAGCATTATTGTGGGATTCCATCAAAATGTTATTCTGAGATAGAAACCTAAACTGTTGGGGACTAGAACAGTGTACTCTAATGTGATGATTTTGAGATTAGACTGCATTGCAACTTAAGGGGAACTTGAGCTTAGTGTTGTCGATTGACCCGGGGTTTAGCTAATTGAGAAGTTCCGGTTAAATCGGTTAGGATTAGTAGACCAAGATTGGGTTATTAATTATTTAGGTGTTCCCGTTGTTTAGCTACAAGGAAATGGGCCGACAGCTGGTAGTAAGGGGAGGATGGGTGCAAAGACCCATCCCAAGCTACACCTATCATAGTTTAGTTAGATTAATTTTATTGCTTTCCTTTAATTTCTCCAATTACAACGAAAATCCCTCAATTTATGTTTATGCACTTTTGTTTTCATTCTTGCACATTTACTAAGCTTATAATTAGCTAGATAGTTACAAATTCCTTGTGGATACTATCTTGTTGAACTACAATGACTAGGTTCACTGCCCATAGTTAGCAAGATAGTTTCATCATTATTTCACACAACAAGTTTTTGGCATCGTTGTTGGAGACTTCGGTCCTACTATCTAGTTTATTATGTGTTTAGTTTTTGTGCATATTTTTCATTTCTTTTATTTCCCCTTTTGTGTATAAGTTTTTTTCTTTTCTTTGTAGGAACTTAATTCTGATGGACGGTCATTATGATATAGCAGAAGGATGGTATGACCATTCCTATGGTATAGTGTACGATGGTACAACCTACGATTCGGATGTTGACTGTCAAGGGTGTGGGCATTACCATTTGTGGCCTCCCTGTGAGGACCTTATCTCTGGATTAGAGGCTCCTGTGGAGGACCAATTCTTTACTGCCAATCTAAACCCCACCGGACAAGACATCAACCAGTGGATCATGTGCCAAGAGAATGGAGGAGACCACGAGAGTGATCATTTTTTTGTGATCAATGTTCACAGAATCGCGATTCGATCCCATGATTCTATGACCTTACAATCCAAACTCATAGTTACGATTTGGATCGTAGGTAGGATCGGTGCCATGTAGGATCGTCAAAGGATCACGATTCTGTCGCACAATCCTATGATCCTACACTCTAGATTCATAGTACGATTCTACGATACCATTGATCCCAATTTTATTTTTTGTTTATGTTTTCATATCAATGTGAATTATATCTTAACAAAATCTAAAAAAACTAAAAGTTCTTAAAATTTTGTAGAATGTTTCATAATCCATAAAATATCATGACTTTGAACATTTCAATTGGATGTTATTTAAAACAAAATTTACAAATTTACTTGAGGCCATTGAGCTGATAAAGACTGATATATCACTTCTTGTTACTCTCCATCATGAAATATTACAAAATGTACCTAAGTGTTCATAAAATGTATAACATTTAAAGTTTTATGTAATGTTGTAATGGTTGGAAAATTCAAATTTATAAAACTATAAAGTAGAAAATGTAAAATAACTTAAAAGAACCAATACAAAATTTTAAAATATTATTGATTACTCTTATCATTTTTTTGTTTCTATGTTTATAATTGAAACAATAAGCTGTTAGAACGCATTTTGACTCCATGTTCCATTGCTTACTTACTTTTTTGAATGACATGGAGGTGAAAACCCTGATTTCGTAAATAAAGAACTTGTAGCTCATAATATTCATTGGAAGGGTGATGAAAGAAATAAAAACACACATAAAAATTATGAAGTATGTAGATTTGATTTATGTTTAACTTATCTCATTTCAATTTACCTTTTTTGGATAATATTATGTTGTCATAGTTGTGGTCTTAATTTATTATTTTTATAATTCAATAATGCTATATTTTCTTATTTAAATTAAACTTTATGCTTGAAATAGAAGTTGCTTATAACATATGTATATTTTTTTAACAATATTAACTCACTTTTTGTATGATCGAACGATTCCACGATTTGATCCCACAATCCGATCCTAGGGGTCACTTACAATTCTACGCTAGGATCATGATCCTATGAACATTCTCTGTGATCACGGCAAGTGTAGATTCACCCACTCTGGAGGATCTTATTGCTAGATTAATGGACACCATCGACATGGACCAGCTCATTACACTAGCTCTAAGGGAGTAACAACCTGAGAGTGAAATGGTTCATGAAGTGGAGCAGCAAGAAGAGAAAGAAGACCTCGACATGAACCAACTGAAGCTCTATGCTAAAATGGTAGAGATAAACACGATGATGGAAAGTCTCCTAAACCTTGCATCGCAACAACCGGAGAGTGAAATGGTTCATAAAGTGGATCACCTTGCTAAGGACTTGAGTTGCCCTCTATCTCCTCCTCTGTTTGAACCTGAGCAAACACCAGTCAACCATCTGCCTGAGCTTGAAGACAAACCATCAAAGGACAGTTTCTACCTTGACTTTATGGAGTATCCTCTCTCTGAAGTCAACTACCATTATCCCCCACCTGCTGTGCAAAATAGTGTTGAAACTATCTTGCTAACTATGGGCAGTGAACCCAATCATTGTAGTACAACAAAGTCGTATCCACAGGGACTTCGTAACTATCTAGTTAATTATAAGCTTAGTAAATGTGCAAGAAGATAAATAAAAGTGCATAAATGTAAATTGGGGATTTTGGGTTTTTGGGTTGTAATTGGAGAAATAAAGAAAAGCAACAAACACTAAACTAACTAATCTAAGATAAGCGTAGCCCGGGATGGATATTTGCACCTGTCCTCCTTTTACTACCGATTTTCGAACCTCGAACTCATAGCTAAACAACGGGAACACTTAATTAATTAGCAACCTAATCTATGCCTACTAATCCTAACCAATTTAACCGAAACTTCTCAATCAGCTAAGCCTCTGGTCAATCGACAGCACTAATCTCAAGTTCCACTAAGTTGCAGTGTAGTCTAATATCAAAATCATTGAATTAGAGTACACTGTTCTAATCCCCAACGGTTTAGGTTTCTATCTCAGAATATCATTTTGACAGAATCCCACAATAATGCTAGACTAATCGGTAAGCCAAACCAACCAATTTAACACATAGATGACAAATTGAGAAAAACCCTAAACAAATCCCCAAATCATGGGCAATAAGTTTAGAAGCCATAAACACTCAATAATTATCTTCATTAAGCACAAGGACTAAAATAAAGCACATAAATAAGTTCAAGATTCAACAATGGAGGTTTTAGGGATTTTGGGGCAAAATCCTCATCCCAAGCTACAAGGAAACTACACAACCATTAAAGAACAAAAATGAGAGAAGGGAGAAGAAATAGCCATGGGAGGTTGAAGAAGAGCTTCAATGGAGGTGAGCTTTCTCCTCATTTTCTTCTTCTTCCCTCTTTTCTCTTCTTTTCCCGTCATTTTTCTGTTCTGTGTAGCCTCCCCCTCTCTCTCCACTTTTTCTGCTTTTAAAAAGACAGTGAAATAGAAATACCCCAAATCTAATTAACACTATAAAACCATTATTTAATAGAAAATAATCCAAATATAAACCATTTCACGTACGCATGCAAATACATGCATGAAAACGTTACGTAAAAATAGTCGTTTCACCATAAATGCTAAAACGCCTTAGAAACATGTGATTAAGCATGACCTTGTATGACCTTCTAAAACTCAAACCAAATGGTCATACCGTCATTACATGATTATACAAATGTAGTCCCTAGGCTATACTCAGTCAAAAACGCAAAACGCTAGGGAGTGCTCATGCACGCCCCTTAAAGCACGAAAAGCCCGGAGAGGTGCCGAGGCGGCACGAACTCCTATATAATTCATTATTAGAGTTCCTAACATCATTAATAATCATTATAAAGAGAACCCACGAGATAGTTTCTCAAAATTCAACAAAATCCTCGGGGGAATTCCTTAACGCTCCTTTTACCCCAGGAGTGTCCCGATAGCTCGAGAATTATGTCATGAGTTGATGTAACCCCATATAACTCAATTTAACACCTTAATATATCATTATTTACATAATCAATGTTTATAAACACTTGGAACTCATAGAGACAATTTATTTTCCAAAATATCCTTAGAGCATAAAAACGCACCTTCGGGTGTCACTAAAACGCATTTTACGCAATTACCTTGTAGTTTTTGACATGCCACGAATTATGAATCTTAAATGGGGATGAATTGAACCTCTAAATCAACTAAAGGTAGTGTCAAACAAGGAGCTCTATAGGGGCCGATTTTCTACCTAAAAAGTAGTATAAATTTGCAATTAAAACTCCTAAAAGACATAGAACATGGTGACTCACCTTCCCATGTGCTATAATACTTAATGGCAAAAGAATATAGGTCTCATTTGACCTCCATGCTGTCGAAATCCTGCAAGAAAACAAGGCCATGTTAGCTTGACAAAAGCAAAAATAATTAAAGCAAAAAGTAGATCTAGATTCTCCTTTTTGATTTGTTAAATTCAAGTGACCATCCCATGCTTGTCTATGGCTCTTAGCTGCCGATTGAGAGGCTCCAATTAGCCCTATAAATCGGCCACCTACAAGGGAAGAAGAAGACAAGTTTAAACATTGAAAAATCAAAGGAATAAAACCTTACCTAACCTACCTTGTCATTTAGCTTCCATAATTTCTTCCACCTTGCCTTATCTTGTAACATGGCCGAAAACATCCATGTTTGGAGGGCTTATGGAGCCTAATAAACTAAAGAAAAACAATAAACAAAGACATGACCTAACATGCCAATTATAGGTCCAAAAATAAACAAATCAAAAATCAAACAAGCTTACCTTAAGTTATACGGTTGCAACCATTCCCTTCACTCCTTGCAACCGGTTGGGTAAGCTTCCTCTCTTCTCCTTTCATCTTCTTCCTTTGAAGCTCTTAAGTCCATTAATGGAGATTTAACTTCTATCTTCATCTTTAAGGTAATTTCCTAGAATTTCTTATCAAGCCTTGAAGTAAAACTATTCCTAGCACAACTATAAGGATTCAGCATCAACATATACTCCAAGGAGGTTGTCTAAATCAACATTAATCCAAGGAGCATCTCAAGGTTACCTTAAGGTATTTTTCATGCTTGAAAATCCTTAAAGCACAATTTTATGTGTAACCGAATTCTACTTCTTCTAAGGCTCTTTTCTTCTTCATTTTCATGAAGGATAGTTTGTTCTTCATCCATCCTAGGTGTGCCGAAATTATAAGGAGAAAAGCTCAAGGTAAACCCTTGGAAAACTACTTACAAATCTACTTAAGATCTTGGTTAAAGATCTAACTCCTAAACTCCTTCACCTCTTGCATAAAAACCGAAGAGGAGCATCAAATTCCTTTGGAGAAATCTTGGGGATTCAAGAAGGGTTCAAGCACTTAACCATCCTTTATTAAGAAGTAAGTTTACTAAGCTAATCTTTATGTTTTAAGCTTGGTTAAGCTTCTAAAAATTATACAAAAATTATGTACACCTCCTAGGGTATCTAAAACCGAAACTACATGGTAACTTATGCCAAAAATATAGCTTATAACATACATGGTAAATTTATTTCCTTAAGACACATTTTTGTGTCACAAAATCTACCTAGGATAAATGTTTGTTCATACCGAATTGTCAAGGATAAAAATTCTCTATTTTGATCTAGGAATCAATCTAAGACATTACAATAATTTTTACATGAGTTATATGACTCATAAGAATTTATGTATAATTATTTTGACATATAAATCTACTTTTATATACTATATGGTAACTTATAAATTATGGCCGAATGGTCTTGGTGAAGAATAGGTTTTAATGAGCTACTTATGCATATAAACTTATATTATAAAGTTTGGTGAGTTAAAAATATTTTATTAGTGCTTAAATGGCTAATTAATTAAGTTAGGTGGCTAAATTGTAAATTTTACAAAGTTTGGTGTATATATAATAAAAGCCGAGAGTAAAAGGCTTCCTTGGGATAATTATGACATAATATAAGGTTAGGAATTAAGTTTATGAATTTTAGATAATTTAAACAAGTGTTAAAATAACAATTTATAAAGTTTGGGGCTATTATGTAATTTATAAAAGTTATTATGAAAATTTGGAGTTTGATATGGGGCGAAACCATAATTAGGAGAATTATTAAGTACACTTCCGAAATTTAGAGGAATTAAATATTTAAACTATAGTTTATAAGTTATTAAGTAACTATTATAAAGTTTTGGGGTGAAAATGTAAATAAAGGAAAGTTTATGTCAAAGCCGAATTGTTTTGGGTTAGATTTGTAATTTGAGGAAATATATATTTACATTCGGCAATTAAAGGGAATTAAATTTAAAACTATAGTTTATAAGACATTATGTAAAGGTTATAAGATTTTGAGGTTAAATTGTAATTATGGAAAAGAATATGTAAAAGCCGAAAGTTTGAGGGGCTAAGTTGTAATTTTCGAAAGTTATAATATTCAAAAGTTGTATACCAAAATATTAATGGTGGTTTTGTAATATAATTAAATAAGGAATTAAAACTATATAATATAATGAGATTAGAGTTTAAATGTAAAGTTTATAAATGATTATGATTGTTTTGTAGATAACCGAAATATAAGGGTAAGAATTTAGATTTAAATAAATATAGGTCCTATGTGGATATTTGGAGGAATTAGAAAAAGAATTTTGATTTAAGGGATTATGGAATTAAAACTATGGCTTATATAGCTATAAAGAATTTAAAGGTAACCAATAAATATTATTTATGGTTAAAAGGGGAATAATAAAAACTATAAGAATATTATGTCCATGTATGACATATAAATATAGTTGAGAAATTATAAAGTTATTATGTCAGCTAGACAATTAAAAATATGTAACATAAATAGTACATGAATAAATATATACATATATGTACATTAAAGGATTTATAAATAAATCAAGAAGGAATAACAAAATAAGTTATACATTAAATCATAAGGTAATTAAAAGAAATTACCACACAATATAAGTTATTCATTAAGACTGTATAAATTAGAATGTATCTAAACACCTTAATTATCAATGAGGTTAAGAGGTTAAAGAAACTATCTAAGTATGAAGAAATAAACCTCACATGAAATAACAAATATGAAATGGTTGAATGATCCAATAAAATTATTATACAAGGGTAACATAAATTAACCCTCTAAGTTAATCCTAATATAGGACAATACTTGACCAGACGTTGACCAGGATATATTCAACTGCAATCTACGGTGAACGGTATGGGATTCTTGCAACCTGTTTGCTACCGGATTACACCGGCTTGTGTGCTATCTGCTGTTTGAAATAACGACCAAGATAATTAATGTAAAATGTTGTATTACTCTTATGCACTGTTGTGTTATTTTATGTGCGTGTTGGTGCTAACTGTAACATGTATGTCCCACGCATACAACACTACATTACCAGTGGATTAAATACCTGTGCTTTATTATACCGAGAACTTGTACTCAAGTTTCTCACTAACTTCACTTTACAACAAACGTCGTTATCCTAAACGTGATAATCGACAATACACATTGTGTTCTTGATTAACGTCCTTGTGTGACACCTAACAATTCTATACTACGAGAACGAGGAGCCCAGTTGGATCTGGCCATGCATGCTACAGGAGTCGTACCTGTCTCAGGTCGTCTCCTATTCAATTTACGTCGCGACGGGAGTTTTGGGTGCGCACTTAGTCCACTCACCGGGAACGTACCGGAACAGTTCAAGTTAAGAGGAAGACTTCACTTCTCTCGAGGGTTCGATACCCACCATTATAAGTACAGGAGTTAACTACGTTATCTTCTGAGGGAATTATTACCCACCTTTCTTTTTAACAAGGTCACTATACCTTCACTATATTGACATACTCTTATACACCTGTCAGTCCCATTGTGTGGACCTGACTATTATCAAATGATTACAGTTCATCTAACTTGACCTTCTGAAGTCTTGTTCTATGTGACATTGTTGTCCTTGTATGGATACTTGTTATTATCATGTTATGCTTGTTTACAGCTTTACAAAAATGAACTGCATGTATTCGACAAAGTAGTTGGTGTGGCCCGGTAGCCGATGGGCTGCACGTTTTCCATACCAGCGTTGTTTGCTGAGCCCCTTTGGGGGCACCCCCACTTTTCAGGTACCTGAAGTTGCAGAGATTACCACACCGAGTGTAGGTGGGGTAGATCAAGCTATGGGAGTTTATTACTAGCTATTTGTTTTACTTAATTAATGTACCTTTGAGTTTGATTCCTAGTATCTCGGATTGTATTCGTATTCGGACCGTGACTTTGAGATTTGTATTTGAAGTTAGCCTTGTTAGTCACAAGGGTGGCTAACGGCATTGTAATACCGCCCGGTTATTGTAATTTATTCCGCTGCAGTTTAAGTTTATTTGGGAGCGATCGTCGTTCAGGTTACTAGATTTCGGGTTGGGGTGTTACAAAAGTGGTATCAGAGCGTAGTTACGCTCTGGATACAAGAATACACCGAGATTAGGATTTCTAAAGCTTAGGTTACGGGTTGAGTGATAGTATAGAAATGAGTTTAAGTTAGTTTTACTTAGACTACTATCCAAGACCAAGATTGTGACCACAATATCTAATATACATCCACACCCTGCAGATGTCAGGATGAGGTGGACGCCGCGAACAGGCCGCAGAGGAGCCAACCATCAGGCTGGCAGACATTGCTACTTTGATAGCACAAGCATTTACACAAGCAGGAGCTGCATAGCAGCAGCAGCAGCAACCTCCACCTCCACCACCTAAAGAGAAGGATTGGGTGAAGAGTTTGGCTGATCTTAGGCCAACTGTATTCAAAGGACAGATTGACCCTGTACACTTAGAGGCTTATATCATGGAGATGGAAACAGCATTTGAAACACTCGCCATCCCAGCAAGGGACAAGGTGAGACTCGCTGCCTTTTACTTGAAAGATGCAAAAAGGGATTGGTGGAATATGGTGAAGGCCGACCACCTGGACGATCCAGCTTTCACTTGGGGAGCCTACACCGCACTACTTAGGGGCAAATACTACCCGGCCCACACCAGGATGGTGAAGACTAGGGATTTTAACGTGCTGGAACAGACTGGAAAGATGACCGTGGATGAATACTATGCAAAATTTACTTCACTACTCCGACTACTATCCGGATTAGGATACTCGGACCAGATTTTGGTCGACCGGTTCTATGGGGGACTGAGTCCTCGGCTCCAGTTTGGGATGGGACCAGTCATTCCCACCAGCTTATAGGTAAAACAGGAGAAATATGGACTAGTTGGAATTTTATTACCTATTCTCCGCCATGGGAGATTTGGAAACTGATACCTTGAGATTTCAGGAATGTTACCATGCTGCCTCCGTTGTGGAGATCACATGCAAAAGAAGGGATGCTTTGAGCTCCCAAAAGAGAAAGGACGGGTCTGGCAACGAAGATGCCAAGCAGGGGAACTCCAACAGAAGGAACAAACCCTTTCAGAGAGGCCAGGGGTCCTATCAAGGGAAGGGGAACCAGACTACTGGGCACCCCCATCCAGTAACCTACGGAGCAGCAAACTCACAGAAATCCTACCCATCTAAGGGTAGACACTCTAACCAAGCAGTTAAATTTGAAACTTATGTGATTACTTCAGTACCGTTGGAATATGTAATTGACCTCGATTGTATTAGGTTCTGGACATGGCTCAAACACGGGCCAGAGGTTTGTCCGCCACTTCAACTGTAGACAATGTGGACAGGATCACCCCGGCGTGGACTGCCAAGGGGAGAAAGTCCAGTGCCGCCACTGTCAGATATGGGGACACCAAGCCTTCAAGTGCATTAAAAACCCGGAGAGCAGGAATTACCGCCCGGGAGCAAAGGCAAACACCGGCCATAAGAGTGAAGCCAGCGATACTCGCCCTTCACCAACAAACCAAGCTCAGGGAGCTAAGGGCAAAGGCCCAGCATCGGGACCCGCCCTGCATGTTATGGACCGCTCAGATGAAGCTGGTACTTCAACCAACCCAGGTATTTCTAAACCCATACGAACAAGTCATTGAGCAGTAAATGTTGTGAATGAGTGCTTGCATGCCTTAAGTGCCTAATTGAGAAGGAAAGAACTAATAAGACTCACTAGTAGAATTTTAAACCACGTAGGAAGCTATAAGATATGCTTTCCTATCCCCTCACCGCCCTCCCTGGAAGAAAACATTATCAAAGCATAAGAGCCAGCGAACGAACAATGTAAGGTTATCCAACCAGAATTAATACTACTCAAAGGATACCTAACACCGGAAACACAAATTGCAATCATCAGAAGATGTCAAGAACTGGGAGCAGGACCAGGAGGGTTCTACACTCCCGAATTTCCAGAGGATCAAATGAAGCTGAAAATGATGTGCTTAGGAAAGGATTGAAATCCTTACTCAAAGACCTACCAGGATACAAGAAATGGAGATGGAGCGCAAGTACCAAAAATCCCAGAAGAATTTTTACAGATTATGGAACAAGCAGTTAATACAGCTCAACAGCTAGAAGAAGATCCAGTTCCCAATCTAAGGGCTGATCTATGTATCATCAACTTCTATGAAGAAGGAGGCCGCTTAGGACTACACCAGGACAAGGATGAAACACAAGGGTCCCTCGATCAGGGGATACCAGTATTGTCTTTGTCAATTGGAGATGACGCAGAGTTCCTATATGGCGAGCAGAAGCGTGTGGACCTTGCGAAGAAAATCATATTGAAGTCAGGAGATGTGTTAATAATGGGTGGGAAGTCAAGATTGCTATACCATGGAATTAAAAGGATTAAAATGAACTCAGCACCTTCGACAGTGATAAACGCCACCCACATGAAACCAGGAAGATTAAGTTTGACTTTTAGAAAATACTAGCATTGTAATTGTCTTTAGACATCTGAAAGAAGATCATCTCATCAATGAAGCATTATTGTTATGAAAAGTGAATGTTTTTGACCTCCATCATATGCCAAAGTACTTACCCAGATTCTGCTGTTAGGTTGTGCTAAGGAGACGGAAGGTGCCTTAAGTATACTTAATGAGGAGGAGGCCAGCAAGCGCGGCACGATCCTCACTGGTACCTTTCCTGTCAATGGAGTGGCTGCATCAGTACTGTTCGTCTCTGGAGCCTCACATACTTTCGTTTCGCCTTCGCTTGCGGGGAAGTTGGGGCTAGACGCTGTAGAGTTACCTGATTTTAAGGTGGCACTCCCGTCTAAGGAGAAGGTCAGTTGCACTCGTCTTTATAGAGGAGCCACTATCCGTATTAAGGAGGAGGAATTTCCCATTGACCTAATTGAGTTCAGAGGTCTAGGATTCGACGTTATAGCCGGGATGGATTGGTTGGGGCGGCACAGAGGCCGCATCTTTGTGCAGAGCGCAGACTGTTACTTAAGAGCCCATCAGGAGTGACAGTGTCTTACCGCCAGAGCCCTAGAGCACCATCAATAAAAGTGATATCTGCTATGTCCATGTACAAACAAGTCAGGAAGCAGAAGGAAGTATATTTATGCTATGTTCAGGATGTAGAGCATGACCCAGATTTTGATCCAGATATGCCAGTGGTGTCAGAATTTCCGGATATTTTTCCAAAGGAACTTCCAGGCTTACCGCCATCCAGAGAGGTAGAGTTCTCCATGAATTACTACCAGGTACCGGTCCCATAGCTAAGGCACCGTACCGTATGGCACCAGCAGAGATGGCAGAGTTGAAGGAACAGTTGAAGGATTTATTAGACAAGGGATACATACGACCTAGCGTATCGCCTTGGGGAGCACCAGTTCTTTTTGTGAAGAAGAAGGATGGAAGCCTTCGGTTATGTATCGATTACAGAGAGCTTAATGCAGTGTCAGTGAAGAACAAATATCCACTACCACGAATTGACGATTTGTTTGATCAGTTAAGAGGAGCAAAGTTTTCAAAGATCGATTTGAGATCAGGATACCATCAGATACCTATCAGGGAGCAAGACAGAGAAAAGACAGCATTCAGAACACGATATGGCCACTATGAGTTTACAGTTATGCCTTTTGGCTTGTCAAACGCACCGGCAGTCTTCATGGACTTAATGAACAGATTATTCAGAGAGCAGCTGGACAAGACCGTAGTGTATTCATCGATGATATCCTAATTTATTCAAAGTCTAAGGAAGAGCATGAAAGTCACCTCCGACATGTACTCGAGATCTTAAGGGAGAACCAGCTTTATGCTAAGTTCTCCAAGTGTGAGTTTTGGCTAGATCGAGTTTCCTTTCTAGGACATGTTATCTCAGACGCTGGGATCGCAGTGGATCCAGCAAAAATAGAAGCAGTTCGCACCTGGCCCAGACCAAAGACAGTGACTGATATCAGGAGTTTCCTTGGGTTAGCAGGTTACTACAGAAGGTTCGTCAGAGACTTCTCCAAAATAGCAAAACCTATGACAAGTTTAATGAAGAAGGACGCACCATTCACATGGACTACAGAATGTGAAACCTCATTCCAGTATTTGAAGGATGCTTTGACATCAGCACCAGTTTTGACTATACCTGAAGGCACAGAGGTTATGAAGTTTACTGTGATGCATCAGGCAGGGGATTAGGGTGTGTACTCATGCAGAATGGGAAGGTAGTCGCCTACGCTTCCCGACAGCTGAAGAAACATGAGGAAAACTACCCCACACATGACTTGGAACTTGGAGCAATTGTATTTGCATTGAAGATCTGGCGCCACTACCTGTATGGTGTCCAGATGACCGTATACTCGGATCACAAAAGTTTGAAATATGTATTCACCCAGAAGGAGTTAAACATGAGACAAAGAAGATGGGTTGAATTTCTCAAGGATTACGACATCGATTTGCAGTACAAGAAGGAAAAGCTAATGTAGTAGCAGACGCATTGAGTCGACGAGCACATTCCTTAAATGCCATTGTGGCTAGCTCGAGTCTTATAGACGACATACGTAGCGCACAGCAGAATGATCAGCGAATGATGGAGATCAGTCAGAAGTTGTCTGACGGTACATTTGAAGGAGGGAAGTATGAGTTCCAGCTACACGATGATGGGCTGATCAGATTAAAGGGCAGATTGTGTATTCCCAGAGACAACACAGATATAAAAGAGCATATTCTTCGAGAGTCCCACACTTCTTCCACATCTGTCCATCCAGGAGCTTCTAAGATGTACAAAGATCTAAAGAGGTATTTCTGGTGGAGTGGTATGAAGGGCGACGTGACAGAATATGTGATTCGATGTCTCACTTGTCAGAAAGTGAAATTCGAACATAGATGACCAGGAGGCATGGTACAGTCTATGCCAGTTCCAGAATGGAAGTTTTATGATATCTCTATGGACTTCGTGGTGGGACTACCTGTAACACCCCTACTCTAATCGGCTCCTAATCGTTCTTACTTAACATTGTAATCGCAGCGGTAATCTAAACAAATGAACTACTGGTGTCACCGTTCTTACTCGCTCATACGAGTAATAACGTGCTTACTGATATATATATATAAATACGAAACAATTTCCCACTGTGACAACAAGAGATAGATCTAACCTTCCCAAACCAATATAAAATACATTCACAGTGAGCATTCTAAGTATCCCAATCCTATACACGTTTCTAAGTTTGTATCAAAATGCAACAACACATATTTAAACAACTGTAACTAAACTACCCAGCGCGTCCCGCTCTTTGTCGACACCGGAAGCTGCATATCTGCAAAATGTTTGTTTGTGGTATGGAATCAGCCCCTGCTGAGTATGTTACTATATGACTGTCATGCCCCCTCGGACCCTCAGTTAATTGGTCGAGAGCATGCAATTCATTTTCATGCAAGTAGTTTAATATAAAAACTGTAAAACAACAACATATATTGCAGTGAACTCAAATAGCAAACAAGCCCCCGGCTTCACGCATCGCATCGTAGTAAACCACTGAAAGCGTTACAACGCTTATATGAGTACAGAGACTCCGTTCCAACAAACACTTGATAGTTCATAATTGAGTACGGCGACTCACTCGACCAAACAATCCATAATGATCCACACACGAGTACAGCGACTCGACTCGACCAGTTCACAGCACAGGTATAAGTACAAAGACTCAATTAATCCAATTCACAACTCGTATATGAGTACAACGACTCAATTAATCCAAATCACAATACACATATGAGTACAACGACTCGTTTCAGTAAATCCACCAATAAACAACACATAACCACAAAGCATAACCAATGAGCAACAAGGCGAAACAACGAGAATTATAAACAAGTATAAATTCTCGTCTTTGGCATGCAAGCCCAAATAATGTTCGCCTAATGTACGAGCTAGTATAGTCATTCGTAATTGTTCAGTCATGCCTAATGACAACGTCTCGTTAGAACGACGTGTCTCTAAGTTACCATTCCTATGGCGGGTCACCCACGGCAGTAGCCACTCCAGCGGTAGAGTCTCGACCGACGAACCATTTGTGGTCCGTTGGAAATTTACCTGATACTTACGGATACCCAACGGATCTAGTATCGTTAATTGATCTCAAACACAGCAAGAGCCACATCCTCTTGACTAACTAATCTATACCATCGCATCGTCTTACCTTTTTCCTAACACAGCAGGATAAGGTCGTTAGTCCAATCCTGAGTATGTGATCGGGATCCAGTGTTAGATACGAGAGCGGCGTTAAGAAGGCCAATGCTCTGTATATAAGTCTCAGATAACTTATATATTATATATATATATCTTATTATCCTAATGCTACAACGTTTTACTTACGTTTCTTATATTACACATATAAGATAGCATCATTGCCGCTAGTTCGTTTTATAATATGTTCATATATACGAACGGTACTGTTATCGTACAACAGTAATAATAATAAAGCAGCATTAATACACAACTCAAGTATATTAATTCACACAAGCAAACATTCAATCTTAACACAGATTTTCACACAATGTCTGAACTGAGGAAACCCTCAGAGAAATCAAGCCACATAAATAACATACCGTTCACCCTGAATGTATAACCGTGGAGTATGAATCAGCTAGATCCGATGCTCCCCGTGTCGTCTCTAACCGTCTAATAATACATAATGCTACTGGTTAGAATTCGTATAACGACATAACCCTACGGTACCCTGTACCGTCACTATCACCTCCCGGTTAATCCCCCGTTATTAACTGTCAATGTTTGTCGGGTTTTCGGCTTAACTCGGGATTTAGAAAAATGTTATATTACATGCATAGGCCCGTCTCGTATATTAATATACTGAAAGTGTGAACTTGGTTATCGCATGTAATTCAATAACAGGTTGTTTCTATATTGCATGTATAATTCTTAATCATATATTATACATTTCACCTTAGTATTTATTTTCCTAAGGTTTGTTTTTTACCAAGTTAATGTAGTATAATTCATATGTAAAATACTTTGAATTGTATAAATCCTTATTATTCCATGTATACTCCTACATCAGAATCTCCATATCTAATGTTTGTAATTCTTTTCTCTTTATCTATATCATTTTTAATTATGATAATATATGGTTATTGAACCATATTATATTTTTCCACACCATAACATATATTTATTTATATACCTGTATTATGGACTATTTATTATATGGTAAACCTTCATAATACATTCATTCCCCTTTAATGAATATTTCTTATATTATAAATGTTATAACCTTTATAACATTGAAAACCATATTATAAATCTTTGTTCTAAAATTCTCATTAATTCTGAACAGCACCTATTTTTCTTAAGTATTTACGAAATCCACCACATAATTAATACAATGTTATATCATAATTATATAACATATATTATGACATTTATGTCATTAAAACAATTATAACCTATAGTTATAAATTGTTATAAAATACCAAATGTACCCTAGCATTCCTTTTTATTTAAATTCCACCATACTTTCAGATTACAAATCAACCCCCAAATTATATTCCATTGTCACACTTATAATATACACCTTATATTATAATCCTTAAACCTTAATATAATTATAACCTATGGTTATAATGTGTTATAATTGCCGAACAGACCCTAGGGTCTGTTTTAAATTAATTTCCAACCCACAAACTTTCCATATTCACTAAATAACCCTTTTTATAACATATAGTTTTCTAAAGTCATTAAACTATATATTATACATATATCTTAATAAACCTTATATATAACTCCAAATTCACAAACTATAACCAAAGGTTATAAATATCATTCCTAACCTTATACTTTCCATATTTAAGTTTTTCTACACAAATGTTACCCATATGTAACAATGATATAAATATCATATATTAAACTTATATAATCCCATTAACTCCAAATTAACCAAATAATTCCTAAAAATTCCTAATAACCCATAGGTGTATAAAATACCATTTTATACCCCAAAATTTCGGTAATATCATATATACCCATTGTTTGTGTAATTTTTACATTTTTAATACATAACTTAATATAATTTGATAATTAATTAATAAATCATCAATTCTGGTCAAAGTCTTTTGCTTGGTCAATGTTTGACTTCCAAACATCATTTTGACCCCGCTTTCTCGGTAATTACATAGATTACCCCAAACTTTCCAATATTTACAATTTTACCCAAAAACTTTATAAAATCTTATAATTTTTATTTAAATCCCAATTTTCGGCTATATCACCTACAGCCCTCTAATGTTTGATTAATTACGGCTTTGACCCTTACTTAATAGTAAGTGCATAAAATAAAATTACTTAAGCTTTTAACTTAAATAAAATGGCCCTAATGACATGGCCTTATTACAACTTTGCTTTATAACATAAAATTACACATAAATAGCTCAAAATATAACATAAACTCTCGGCCTTACTATAGTTTATTTATTTTTCCACGTAATGTCATAATTTGACCATTATGTTAGTTAAATCACTTAAATGACTAGCTTAATTTTTTCTTAGTCATTTTTTTTCCATACTTAGGTTAAAATCACCCATATAAATACCTCCACTCTCGGCACATAATTTATATAAGCCAAGAAATCATAATAACATAAGTTTATGGTGTTTATACCTTGATTTGTGTACTTAAAGCCCTTATACCCATTCGGCAGCTTGGAGGAAAAATCACCACAGCACTCACATATGTTTAATACACCAAAATAAGATATGGTTACACTCAAAGCATGAGCTAACCATAAAGAACAATTAAATGTAAGATTTAAGGCAAAAATCACCTTAAAAATGCTAGGTAGTCTCCAAAGGGTTTCGGCCTGAATTAAACACACCACATGGTGTTAAATTCACCATATAAACATAGGAAATAGCTAGACAACAACAAGCTGCTATGGTAATAGGTTTTACCTTGGCAAAATGCCTTAAAGAATGATATTTCCTTTGATTTTCGGCCACCCTTGCTCCAAATGGTTAACCAACTGAATTAACATGTAAATATGAAGATTATGAGTGAATAAACTCATAGAAATCAGAAGGAGAAAACCGGATGGAGAGTAGAAATCCTTAAGGTATGTTTTTACCTTATAATGTAAATTTTGGCAACCTTGGTCCCAAAACTTGCTTCGACTGGAATTGATTGTTGTTCAAGGTATAAAACACTGAGAATGAGCCATGGAAAGTGATAGATCATGAGCTCCATGTGTAGGTAATGAAAAGATGAAGAAAAAGAGCTAAAATATGCCTTAAACCATTACCTTAGGTGGAAAAGAGATTGATTTGCCTTGAATGCTCAAGAACACAGCTTGAGAGCTTTAGGAACTGCTAAGTAATCGGCTGGAATGGGACAAGAAGAAAGAGAAAGAAAGATAACGTGTTTAAATGAATAAAAGTATAAAATGGAATAGTAAAATGGTGATTCACCAAATTAGCTAGATATTTTGTGTTAAAGTTGAATGAGCTGTCTTGCATGCTCCATGCCTACCAACTTCCAAAGGGTAAGGGTGGTCATTAATTGACCATTGACCATACTTAGTCAATTTTGCTTAAAAATGCACTATTTGGGTTACTATTCACAAATGAATGCCATATTTTTGATTTTTTTTGAAATCTTGGATTTAGACCTTCTAATGTTGTACATTATAGTACATTAGTATATCAAGGTCTAATCCAATGCCTAACACCACTCAAAACCCACTCAGAAAGTCAATTTTCTCAAAAACGTGCTTTATGGAATTTTAAAGCACATTTTGTGTTAGAACATGTTTTAGAGCTTGGTTTCTTTTGAGAATGGTTTTATAATCTTCATTACTTCATTATAATACTTAGGAATCCACTTTGGATCCTATTTGAGGTCATACAATCTCTATGGTGTCTTAAAGCACATTTTTGGCTTTACTAATCTTAAGGCATGTTTTGCCTTGTTGAGATCTTTAGATTGTTCCTCAATGGTATTTAGATGTTTATTAACCATCTTAGATCATTAATAGATCATTTAATTATGTTTTTAAGGTTAGGCGTATTTCACTACCACCTACGAGAGGAGGACTAAATATGATTTGGGTTGTTGTTGATCGACTGACCAAAGTGGCGAGATTTATACCGATGAAAGACACTTGGAAGGTGCCAAGGTTGGCAGAATTATTTGAAAAAGAAATTATCAGACATCATGGAGTACCTAAGACTATTGTTTCAGATCGAGATACCAGATTTCTCTCACGATATTGGAGAGCTACTCGCGAAGCACTTGGAACTAAATTGAAGCTTAGCACAGCATTTCATCCTCAGACGGATGGTCAATCAGAGAGGACTATTCAGACCTTAGAGGACATGCTACGAGCATGTGCCTTGGATTTCCAGGGTAGCTGGATAGATAGGTTACACCTAATCGAGTTTGCATACAACAATAGTTATCACGCCTCTATACATATGTCACCTTTTCAAGCACTATATGGCAGACCATGCCGCACACCATTGTGCTGGGACGAGTCTAGTGAGACCGTCATCATTGGGCCTGAGTACTTAGAGCAAGTTCAGGCAGAAGTACAACAGATCAGAAATAATATGAAAGCAGCACAGGACAGACATAAATCGTATGCTGATGAGAGACGACGAGACCTTGAGTTCGCAGTTGGTGACCAAGTATTTCTACGAGTATCACCAATGAAGGGTGTATTCAGATTTGGACAGAAGGGCAAGCTAAGCCCGAAGTTTGTAGGACCCTACGCTATCACAGAGCGGGTGGGCCTTGTGGCATATCGACTTGATTTGCCAGCAGAGTTGGGCAAAGTACACAACATTTTTCACGTGTCTCAGCTTAAGAAATACATGCCTCATCCTTCTCATGTTCTACAACCAGAGACACTATCATTAGAACCAACAATGCGGTATGTGGAAACACCACAAAGAATCTTAGATAGAAAAACACGAGATACTCGAAACAAGACTGTGAGCCTCGTAAAGGTTCTTTGGTCGAACCATGATGTTGAAGAGGCCACATGGGAATTAGAAGCAGATATGCGAGCAAAGTTTCCCTCATTATTTACTGACTCGACACTTTAGTCTAGGGTACGTGGGTGTACCCCTTTTTTAGGGGGGTGGAGCCTTTTTCGTTTGTGAGTTTAATGTGCATTTTGTTGCACTTTCGTGCATTTCTGTGACACTTTGTCCGGTATGTGTTCTTGTGTAACACTGTATTTGAATGTACCTTGTACTTTTACTTGCTGATGTGTACTTCGTTACACTACAATGGAAAGATTATGTGCACTACGCTGCACTATTTGAAGTGAAATGTGATTGTGTGTACTACATTGCACTACAGTGTGGTATATGATATGACTTCCAAAGTATTCATGTTGGTTTGATGTCACTATGAACTTAGGAATATAGAGACTTGGGACTTGATCCCTAAAAACTAAATTGAGTTGTGGATACTTAACGGAACCTTGTTTCCCCCACAACCTTATAAATTTAGATATGAGACTTCGGGGCGAAGTCCTTTTTAAGGGGGGTAGATTGAAATACCAAAATCTATTAACATTATAAAACCATTATTTAATGGAAAATAATCCAATAAACCATTTCACGCACGCATGCAAATACATGCATGAAAACGTTACGTAAAAATAGTCGTTTCACCATAACGCTAAAACGCCTTAGAAACATGAGATTAAGCATGACCTTCTAAAACTCAAAGCAAATGGGCATACCCTCATTATATGATTATAAAAACGTAGTCCCTAGGCTATACTCAGTCAAAAACGCAAAACGCTCGGGAGTGCTCACGCACGCCCCTAAAGCACGAAAACCCGGAGAGGTGCCGAGGCGGCACGAACTCCTATATAATCTCTTAGAGTTCCTAACATCATTAATAATCATTCTAAAGATAACCCATGAGCTAGTTCTCAAATTCAACAAAATCCTTGGGGGAATTCCTTAACGCCTTTTACCCCGGGAGTGTCCCGATAGCCCGGGAATTATGTCATGAGTTGATGAACCCCATATAACTAAATTAACACCTTTAATATATCATTATTTACTATAATAAATGTTTATAAACACTTGGAACTCATAGAGACAATTTATTTTCCAAAATATACTTAGAGCAAAAAAACGCACCTTCGGTGTCACTAAAACGCGTTTTACGCAATTACCTTGTAGTTTTTGACATGCCACGAATTATGAATCTTAAATGGGGATGAATTGACCCTCTAAATCAACTAAAGGCAGTGTCAAACAAGGAGCTCTATAGGGGCCGATTTTCTACCTAAAAAAGTAGATAAACATTTGCATTTAAAACTTATAAAAGACATAGAACATGGTGACTCACCTTCCCATGTGCTATAATACTTAATGGAAAAAGAATATAGGTCTCATTTGACCTCCATGCTGTCGAAATCCTGCAAGAAAACAAGGCCATGTTAGCTTGACAAAAGCAAAAATAATTAAAGCAAAAAGTAGATCTAGATTCTCCTTTTTGATTTGTTAAATTCAAGTGACCATCCCATGCTTGTCTATGGCTCTTAGCTGCCGATTGAGAGGCTCCAATTAGCCCTAGAAACCGGCCACCTACAAGGGAAGAAGAAGACAAGTTTAAACATTGAAAAATCAAAGGAATAAAACCTTACCTAACTTACCTTGTCATTTAGCTTCCATAATTTCTTCCACCTTTCCTTGTCTTGTAACATGGCCGAAAACATCCATGTTTGGAGGGCTTATGGAGCCTAATAAACTAAAGAAAAACAATAAACAAAGACATGACCTAACATGCCAATTATAGGTCCAAAAATAAACAAATCAAAAATCAAACAAGCTTACCTTAAGTTATACGGTTGCAACCATTCCCTTCACTCCTTGCAACCGGTTGGGTAAGCTTCCTCTCTTCTCCTTTCATCTTCTTCCTTTGAAGCTCTTAAGTCCATTAATGGAGATTTAACTTCTATCTTCATCTTTAAGGTAATTTCCTAGCATTTCTTATCAAGCCTTGAAGTAAAACTCTTCCTAGCACAACTATAAGGATTCGGCATCAACATATACTCCAAGGAGGTTGTCTAAATCAACATTAATCCAAGGAGCATCTCAAGGTTACCTTAAGGTATTTTTCATGCTTGAAAATCCTTAAAGCACATTTTTATGTGTAACCGAATTCTACTTCTTCTAAGGCTCTTTTCTTCTTCATTTTCATGAAGGAAAGTTTGTTCTTCATCCATCCTAGGTGTGCCGAAATTCTAAGGAGAAAAGCTTAAGGTAAACCCTTGGAAAACTACTTACAAATCTACTTAAGATCTTGGTTAAAGATCTAACTCCTAAACTCCTTCACCTCTTGCATAAAAACTGAAGAGGAGCATCAAATTCCTTTGGAGAAATCTTGGGGATTCAAGAAGGGTTCAAGCACTTAACCATCCTTTATTAAGAAGTAAGTTTACTAAGCTAATCTTTATGTTTTAAGCTTGGTTAAGCTTCTAAAAATTATACAAAAATTATGTACACCTCCTAGGGTATCTAAAACCGAAACTACATGGTAACTTATGCCAAAAATATAGCTTATAACATACATGGTAAATTTATTTCCTTAAGACACATTTTTGTGTCACAAAATCTACCTAGGATAAATGTTTGTTCATACCGAATTGTCAAGGATAAAAATGCTCTATTTTGAGCTAGGAATTAATCTAAGACATTACAATAATTTTTACATGATTTATATGACTCATAGGAATTTATGTATAATTATTTTGACATATAAATCTACTTTTATATACTATATGGTAACTTATAAATTATGGCCGAATGGTCTTGGTGAATAATAGGTTTTAATGAGCTACTTATGCATATAAACTTATATTATAAAGTTTGGAGAGTTAAAAATATTTTATTAGTGCTTAAATGGCTAATTAATTAAGTTAGGTGGCTAAATTGTAAATTTTACAAAGTTTGGTGTATATATAATAAAAGCCGAGAGTAAAAGGCTTCCTTGGGATAATTATGACATAATATAAGTTTAGGAATTAAGTTTATGAATTTTAGATAATTTAAACAAGTGTTAAAATAACAATTTATAAAGTTTGGGGCTATTATGTAATTTATAAAAGTTATTATGAAAATTTGGAGTTTGATATGGGGCGAAACCATAATTAGGAGAATTATTAAGTACACTTCCGAAATTTAGAGGAATTAAATATTTAAACTATAGTTTATAAGTTATTAAGTAACTATTATAAAGTTTTGGGGTGAAAATGTAAATAAAGGAAAGTTTATGTCAAAGCCGAATTGTTTTGGGTTAGATTTGTAATTTAAGGAATTATATATGTACATTCGGCAATTAAAGGGAATTAAAATTAAAACTATAGTTTATAAGACATTATGTAAAGGTTATAAGATTTTGAGGTTAAATTGTAATTATGGAAAAGAATATGTAAAAGCCGAAAGTTTGAGGGGCTAAGTTGTAATTTTCGAAAGTTATAATATTCAAAAGTTGTATACCAAAATATTAATGGTGGTTTTGTAATATAATTAAATAAGGAATTAAAACTATATAATATATTGAGATTAGAGTTTAAATGTAAAGTTTATAAATGATTATAATTGTTTTGTAGATAACCGAAATATAAGGGTAAGAATTTAGATTTAAATAAATATAGGTCCTATGTGGATATTTGGAGGAATTAGAAAAAGAATTTTGATTTAAGGGATTATGGAATTAAAACTATGGCTTATATAGCTATAAAGAATTTAAAGGTAACCAATAATTTATGGTTAAAAGGGGAATAATACAAACTATATGAATATTATGTCCATGTATGACATATAAATATAGTTGAGAAATTATAAAGTTATTATGTCATCTAGACAATTAAAAATATGTAACATAAATAGTACATGAATAAATATATACATATATGTACATTAAAGGATTTATAAATAAATCAAGAAGGAATAACAAAATAAGTTATACATTAAATCATAAGGTAATTAAAAGAAATTACCACACAATATAAGTTATTCATTAAGACTGTATAAATTAGAATGTATCTAAACACCTTAATTATTAATGAGGTTAAGAGGTTAAAGAAACTATCTAAGTATGAAGAAATAAACCTCACATGAAATAACAAATATGAAATGGTTGAATGATCCAATAAAATTATTATACAAGGGTAACATAAATTAACCCTCTCAGTTAATCCTAATATAGGACAATACTTGACCAGACGTTGACCAGGATATATTCAACTGCAATTTACGGTGAACGGTATGGGATTCTTGCAACCTGTTTGCAACCGGATTACACCGGCTTGTGTGCTATCTGTTGTTTGAAATAACGACCAAGATAATTAATGTAAAATGTTGTATTACTCTTGTGCACTGTGGTGTTATTTTATATGCGTGTTGGTGCTAACTGTAACATGTATGTCCCACGCATACAACACTACATTACCAGTGGATTAAATACCTGTGCTTTATTATACCGAGAACTTGTACTCAAGTTTCTCACTAACTTCACTTTACAACAAACGTCGTTATCCTAAACGTGATAATGACAATACACATTGTGTTCTTGATTAACGTCCTTGTGTGACACCTAACAATTCTATACTACGAGAACGAGGAGCCCAGTTGGATCTGGCCATGCATGCTACAGGAGTCGTACCTGTCTCAGGTCGTCTCCTATTCAATTTACGTCGCGACGGGAGTTTTGGGTGCGCACTTAGTCCACTCACCGGGAACGTACCGGAACAGTTCAAGTTAAGAGGAAGACTTCACTTCTCTCGAGGGTTCGATACCCACCATTATAAGTACAGGAGTTAACTACGTTATCTTCTGAGGGAATTATTACCCACCTTTCTTTTTAACAAGGTCACTATACCTTCACTATATTGACATACTCTTATACACCTGTCAGTCCCATTGTGTGGACCTGACTATTATCAAATGATTACAGTTCATCTAACTTGACCTTCTGAAGTCTTGTTCTATGTGACATTGTTGTCCTTGTATGGATACTTGTTATTATATGTTATGCTTGTTTACAACTTTACAAAAATGAACTGCATGTATTTGACAAAGTAGTTGGTGTGGCCCGGTAGCCGATGGGCTGCACGTTTTCCATACCAGCGTTGTTTGCTGAGCCCCTTTGGGGGCACCCCCACTTTTCAGGTACCTGAAGTTGCAGAGATTACCACACCGAGTGTAGGTGGGGTAGATCAAGCTATGGGAGTTTATTACTAGCTATTTGTTTTACTTAATTAATGTACCTTTGAGTTTGATTCCTAGTATCTCGGATTGTATTCGTATTCGGACCGTGACTTTGAGATTTGTATTTGAAGTTAGCCTTGTTAGTCACAAGGGTGGCTAACGGCATTGTAATACCTCCCGGTTATTGTAATTTATTCTGCTGCAGTTTAAGTTTATTTGGGAGCGATCGTCGTTCAGGTTACTAGATTTCGGGTTGGGGTGTTACAGACAGATATTGGGCAAAATCTGCGATCGACCGACCTACCCTGGGTTGGTCCCATGGGTCGGTGGAGTCCAGAAGCACTTTCAGTGAAATACCCCGTAATTAAAAATAGTGATTAATTAGGCTAATAAATAATTTAGAAGCTTAATTAAGTATAAATAATCACGAGGGAACAAATCCCGAAGAAAACGGACCTTTAAAACGGTTTAAAAACATTACCGAACCTTAAAAGCACGTTTTTCGAGGTAACCGGGAAAACGTGTCTTAAAGCGGGTCAAATAGACTCGTAACAGTTTTGGTCAACTAAATAATCATTAATAAATATTAGTGAGGCTTTAGGACCAATAAAATCAAGAAAACGAGAAATTAGTAAAAACTGTCAAAAACGGGAAATTGTGGGGTAGAAATATAATTAACACAAACTTATGTGTCCAAGAATGTAAAAAGAATTTTAAAACCCCCTTGGTCTATGTGTGCTGTCCGATTTTTACATATACACACACACACACTCTACTCTCTTTTACTCACTAAAGACAAAACAATTAAAAACACAAAAGTAACCCCCACCCTCACTTTCTACTCTCTCTCCTACTCTCTATTCTCTCACTCACGTACCCATCTTCTTCCTCCTCTCTATTTCTCCTTCTCCATGCGATTTCCATGGTGGAAATAGAAACACCCACAAACCTCTACTTCTCTCCCTTGTAACTCTCTCAAACATTCTCCAAAAATTATAAAAACACCACCATTGTAATCCTCTCACCAAGAGCTACATTTTCATCTTTCCAAAATCCAAAAACAACCACTTTCGATTTTATGGGTATATCCCATTTGGAGTTTCAACACCACCATTAGAAGGCCCTCCTTCTCCTTGTTCTTCTAAGGTAAAAATATTTCGAAAACTCCATCTTTTTCTAGCCCTTGTGGGCAAAACGAGATTCATGAACTAAACCCTTGTTCTTCCTCTTGTTCTAGCCGATTTTGGCTTGTTGGTGGAGTTGGAAATATTGTTCTTGAGCCACTCCAAGCTCCATTTGAACCCTTGCAAGGTAATATAAATTCTAAACCCTAGAATGTGCATTAGAACTCAAATGATGTTTAAGGTTAGTTTTAGTATTGAAAACATGTATGTTGATGGGCTGTAGCATTGGAGATTTGGTTTGGAAACCGGTAGAGAGAGAGAGAGAAGGAAGGAGAAAGAAGAAGAAAGAAACTAGAAGAGAAACAAGGTAAGGATACCCACCATTGTGTAGCTTGTGTATATATGTATGTAACAGATTTTTATAAGTTTGAATTTAGTAATGGAAATGGTATTGAGTAGTAGTATAATGTGTAAGAGAATATGAGTATTTGGAAGCCTTAAAAAGACATTTTAAAACTGTCAAAACAGATTGGGAATTAGTGTTTGTGTGCAGGAAATTTTGTAGTGGTTTAGTGTTGTTTTAGTATTGGTATTGTATATGGGAGCTTGTGTATTTTGATTGTTAAAAACAGGTGAGACAATATAGATGTGAGTAAAACAATGTGGTGAGAGTATAAAATTATAGGGGAGACTATGGCAAAACTTGCCTAGGATTAGAACACTTGGAGAATTAAAACTAGGTGACTAATGTGAGTGTGTAACGGATTTTGATTAAGGAGGATAGAGGATGAGTTGAGGGAGATAGATGATGTATTCGAGATGTATTAGGAGTGTTAGAAATGACATTAGAAGAGGGAGATGTAGATGGAGAGTGTTAGTGCTAAAATCTGTAGCAAACACAACTAGGGAAACAACTATTGAAAGTGTGAGTTGAAACTTAGGAAATTAGGTGAGTGGATGAGTATAAAATTGTGTAAGGAGTTAGGAAATGAACTAGGGTGTATTAGGAGGTTTAAATAGTGTTAAAACATGTAGGATTAAGTGTAGGAACAATGGGGAAGTATTGGGTAAAAGAGAGGTCTGGAAACAGAAAGTAAAATGCAAATACTGGGCCGGACCGGACTTGCGACCGGACTTGCAAGTTCGGTCGAGCCCAGATTTACAAGACGGGAAAGTTACTGGAATCGACCGGACTTGCAAGTCCGGTCGAGCAGAAAATTTTCCCGTCAGAATGTTACTGGAATCGACCGGACTTGCGACCGGACTTGCAAGTCCGGTCGGACCAGAAAAATTCCCCGATGAAACCTTCTGGAATGGACCGGACTTGCGACCGGACATGCAAGTCCGGTCGGCCAGAAGAATTTCCGTAACCTGACCTACTGGAATGGACCGGACTTGCAAGGTCGGTCGCAAGTCCGGTCCTGACAAAAAAAAATTATTTAAATTAAATAATATACATATATATATATATGTATATACCTACATATATATGTACATGTATGAAAGCATGCCAAAGTTAAGTAAGAAAGTAAAACCTAAGTAATGAAAAGTAAGTAAGTAAAGTGTAAGTGTAAGAAGTATAAGGACATAGTAAGTATGAGTTAAGTAATGATAGCTAGATTAATCATTCAATTGTGTGTATGTAATAGGACTTGATTTGTGACATCGAAGGACGTTTGGAATTACGTACAACGGTGAACGGTATGGATTCCTCATGCCCCGTATGCTATCTTGGTTACTCTGATTTGTGTGTTGTGTGCTAATTGATCACCAAATAAGATAAATGCACGAATCGGAGTTAATATGCATACTTGTGAATATGTAGTGCTGTATGATGTTGTATATTTTCTTAAATCTTAGTTTGTATAATTCATGAAATGCATGGATGATAATGAATGGGTGTATGTATGTTGTATTGTTCCGTGACCGTTATTTATTGTGTTTGGACTTCTAACTTATTCCTAACAAGCTAACCATCCTAACTTAAAATGGTAATTAAATTGGAATGAGTAGAAGTCCGATATAGTTTCGGCCACGCGTGAGGATGCGGAGTCACGAGAGGTTGGCTCCAATTCCTGACTCTTAAACTGGTCCGCGGCCCAAATCCCTTAAGTGGGTAGCATCCCGGATTGGTGAGTCAAGTAAATCCCGGATGTGGGACGGTGTAGTCCCCAAGGCCGGAGGTCCCGACGACTTAACTTGAGTATAAGTAAGTAAGTAAGAATGAGTAAGTAAAGTAATTGAAAGTAAGTAATTGTAAGTAAGAAGAAGTAAGTAATGAGTAAAAGAGTAAAGCATTCCGATTAACCCGGATGCATAATTTGGCTAACCTGTGAAGGTAAGTAAGATGTGTACTTGTATTGTTGCCTTGATTTTTTGTGTACTGATTGTATACTTGTACATTGATTGTCTTTTGTATTGTTATGCATGTATGTATGAAATAAATGAATGGCATGTTTAGTGGAACGTCAAATAGTCGGCGTGCCCTAGCTAGCACGCGGTATATGCAGAGTCCATATGCAGCGTTTGCTGAGCCCCTTGGGGCACCATTTACTACACGCAGGTACCCGCGAGGGATGAAGATGTGAAGATCTAGTTTCATTTCTTTTGTCTTCTTTTGGAATGTAAACATTGAATTTACGATGGGTGTACTAAGTAGTACATGGCTGTAGTTTTTGAATAGCCGGTGTACCATGGGGTACACCTTTTTGGATAATGGGAGTATTGGATTGGTATAGATAAGTAGCTTTAGAAACTCATTCTTTTGGTAAGCTTGAAGGGGTGTAATTGAATATACTTTAAATGCTCGGTGATCCAGGATGTGAGTATTTGGTATATGGTATCTTGGTAAGTAATTTAGTAGCTCGGTACGTTATGTTCATCAGACCGTGACTGTAAGTATTAGTAGCCTAGCTGGCCGTATGGGCGGTTAGCGGCATTGTTTCACCCGCCGTAGTAAGTATGTAATAATTCCGCTGCGAACTCGCAGGATTAGTAGGACGATTAGACGGTAAGCATAGGATTAACGGTTGGGGTGTTACATTCAGAGGCCAAAAATCGCGTTTTTAAGACCGACTGACCCACCCTGGGTTGGTCCTAGGGTCGGTCAGGTCCAGAAGCAAGTTCGGTCCTTGGAACGAGCATTTCTGGCCTCCGGAATCATCCGACCGACCCAATATGGGACGGTCCTGGGGTCGGTCCTATGGGCAAGCTAACTTCAAAATGATGTATATTCTTCGTTCTAGCACCGATTTTGGATCCGTTTGCGCCCACGCGTTTGTCTCTTCGTCTACTTTATTTCTAGCTACGTTATTTCTCCCGTTTCATCAATAATTGTGTAAAACACTAATAAAACACAAAACTATAGGAAAACTAGCTAGAGTGGAGAAATGAGCATGAAAAGTGTTGATACAACATCTAAATACACCCCTGAAACATGCTCATTTAGACACTCAACACCCCCCCCCTCTTTGTGCTCTACCCAGAAGAGAAGGGTGAGTACATCAGAGGAGAGTGCTTCCATCAACTTCAAGGAGCCATCTCCCTCTGAAGTTGTTGTCCATCAAGAATCTTTCTATGAGCCTCACCCCAAAGACAAGGATGTCTTGTAACACCCCAACCCGAAACTCCACAACCTGAACGATGATAGCTCCCAAAAACAACTGGATATGCAGCGGAATAAGTACATAAAACGGGTGGTGCTAAAACGTCGTTAGTCACCCATGTGACTAACAAGGCTAACTCCAATACAACTTACAAATGATACAGTCTGAGCGCTGAATACAAACCGCTTAAAACGACAAAAGCTAATAGTAAAAGTACAGTACTGTAAAGTGATACAGATAGTAATGATCCCATGTATTAATTCTATCCCACCTACACTCGGTCGGGTAATCTCTTCTTTCTTCAGGTACTTGAAAAATGTAGCCACCGAAATGGCTCAACAAATAAATGCTGGTATGAAAGCGTGCAGCCCATAAGCTAGCAGGCCACGCACAACTACTTGGTCGTAAGCATGCGGTTCATTTTTATCAAACACAGAAAACATGCATCATATATAATTCACACAAGTAGCCATACAAGGTCAATAACATCACAATGAGAAACATGAGAGTAGAGGTCCAGTTAGTAATTTAATTTCGGATCGGGTATGATAAACCCTGCAGACGAGATAAGATTCTTGCGTTAATGGTTGGGTAATAAATCCCGCAGGAGAGAACGTAGTCAACTCCTGTACTTAAATATAGATGTGGGTATCGTACCCTCGAGAGAATGAAATCTTTCTCTCAACTTCAAAATCATATGTGGGTATCGTACCCTCGAGAGAATGCAATCCTTCTCCTAGCTTAAAATGTTCCGGTACTAACCCGGTGAGTGGACAAAGTCTACACCCAAAACCACCGTCATGACGTATACTGTATTTGAGGACGACCTGCGACAGGTACAGCCTCCATATTTGCATGCATGGCCAGAAACATCTGGGCTCCTCGCTTCTCGTAGCGTTGAATATGTTAGACGTTACACAAGGACGTTAAACAATCACACTGTTGTGTATTGTCAGTTGTCACGTTTAAGGACAACGACGTTATTTATAAAGGAGGTTAGTGAGAAACTTGAGTACAAGTTCTCGGTATAATAATACGCAGGTATTTAATCCACTGGGAATGTAGAGTTGCATGTGTGGCACATACACATTATAGTTAGTATCGTTCACGCACATAAAATAACACAGCAGTGCGTAGAATAATCACAACGATACACAAACGCAAGTGCAACGTATTACATGCAATTATCTTGGTCGTTATTACACACAATAGATAGCACACAAGCCAATGTAATCCGTTAGCAAACAGGTTGCAAGAATCCATACCGTTCACCGAAGATTGTACTTGATTAATTCCCGGTCAACGTCTGGTCAAACAAAGTCCTAGAATAGGATTAACTGAGAGTGTTAATTTATGTTACTCTCATATAATAATTTTATCGTATTATGAAATGTCCTCGTATTCGTTATTTCATGTGAGGTTTATTTTTAACGCTTAGATAATCTCCTTTAACCTCTTAACCTTAATTATGTTAAGGTTATCCTATATAATTTAAACCATCGCAGTCTTTACTTATAAGACTTATATTGTATGGTAATTCTCGTTTAATTACCTCCATTATCTTATGTACCGCATCATCAATTTTTCTCTTAACTTAAATAATTTCCTTGAATGTATTTTTGTATAAACGAGTATTATTCACATGACATATTGTATTTGTCCAAACGACATAGCAATTTACAATTCCATCAATGACATTTATTAGTCACACGTTAATTAATTCTCTTCTTAACTTTATATTTAATATACTATCACTCCAAATATTATTTGGTATTCGCACCTTAAATTCCTCATATTCATTTCCTTTTAGAAACTCATTCTTTTGGTAAGCTTGAAGGGGTGTAATTGAATATACTTTAAATGCTCGGTGATCCAGGATGTGAGTATTTGGTATATGGTATCTTGGTAAGTAATTTAGTAGCTCGGTACGTTATGTTCATCAGACCGTGACTGTAAGTATTAGTAGCCTAGCTGGCCGTATGGGCGGTTAGCGGCATTGTTTCACCCGCCGTAGTAAGTATGTAATAATTCCGCTGCGAACTCGCAGGATTAGTAGGACGATTAGACGGTAAGCATAGGATTAACGGTTGGGGTGTTACAAAAAGTGGTATCAGAGCGTAGTAACGCTCTGATGTCCTTAGTACCGAGCATAGGGGATTACCGAGTTAGGATTTCAACCGTCTTAAGACGGATACTTAGAAACCTAACTAGGAACTACCGTTATTAATAACGGATAACCTTAACGTTCTCATGAACGATACCTTGCTTAAATTCCAAGACCTTTGAGTCATATCTTGCAAGCCTAATGTAACTGTTAAACATTCAGATGTCAGGACGAGGCCGAGGCCGACCTAGAGGCGAAGCCTCAGATGGAACCGGCGCGCAGACGATAGCTGAGATCGTCGCCGCCACGGTAGCACAGATGCTGCCCCAAGTAATCCAGGCTGTACAGCAAACTCAGCAGAACCAAACTCAAACGGGGCCAACCCCTCCCCCGCCACCCAGAGAAGCGAACTGGGTAAAAGCTGTAGCGGAGCTCCGCCCTCCTTGCTTTAGGGGCGAGAGTGATCCGGCTAAGCTCGAGGCCTACATCTCCGAGATGGAGACGGCCTTCGAAACACTCGAAGCTCCTGCTGGAGTTCGAGTCAGAGTTGCTGCGTACTACCTAAAGGATGCTGCAATGGATTGGTGGAAGCTGGTCAAGCATGAGCACGTCAGCGACCCCACATTCGATTGGGATTCCTTCGCCTCACTCCTCCGTTCGAAATACTACCCTGAACATGTGAAAACCAAGAAAAGGCTAGAGCTAGACGCCTTGAAGATGACAGAGAAGATGACTGTCGATGAGTACTACCGCACCTTTACCTCCATTCTCCGTCTTCTCCCCGATCTAGGATACACCGGCCAGGTGTTGGTCGATCGCTTATATGGCGGTCTGAGCCATCGCTTGCGGTACGGTATGGGCTATACCAGATTTACCTCCCTTCAGGTAAATAACGGTTAACCCTTAGTATCATTTCAATTCCTTAAATTCCTTGAATTCCTTTGAATTTTCCCTTATCATTTCCTTAAATGAGAATCCCGGCTAATACCTGAAATTTCAGGAGTGTTATCACGCGGCTTCTCGCGTTGAGATCACTTGCCAACTAAGGGATGAAGAGACCGCGCTGAAGCGCAAAGCTAACAACAAGAACACCAGCACTGAGAGCAGAACCAGGGGAAGAGCTGGAAAAAGAAAAAGGGGAATTTCTTTCAGCAATCCCACAAGAAATCCCAGGGTGAGAGCAGTGCCCATGCTGAGCAGGGCAAACCGTCTGAGTTACTTCAGCTTGGTTATTCTGCACCGGTGGCAGCTAAGCCACTGAGATCGCACCCACCTAAGGGTAAATTCTTAATCCAATTTGTATTCGTATAAGTACCATTTCTAGTATACCCACGCACACATGTGCTAACCCTCTGACCTCAGGTTCTAGCTCCGGTGCCGCCAAAACCTTCTCCGACGGCCGCACTTATGTGTGCAGGAAGTGCAACCAGGACCATCCTGGTAAGGACTGCTTTGGGAGAGACATCAAATGCTATAACTGTCAGAAGCTGGGACACACAGCTAATAGATACCCAGAGAGCACCAAGCCGAAGGGAAACTTTCAGAACTATAAGCAGAGAGAGGGCAAGGAGGTGGCATCTGGCGATGCACCGGCCCAGCAGGCACCTCAGGGACAGGGATCCCGGGGCCCTCAGAGGGGCGCACCTCAGAGGCAGCCTGTTCTCCATGTTATTGACCGTGATGGGCCCGGTTCGAAATCCGGCCAAGGTAATCACCTAAACCTTTAATCCTTGAAATAGCATGTAATACTCCGTATTTTACGTTTTCAGATTTCATGACATAACAATGTTATTAAGTTAAGTTATGTTATGTGTGCTTTGTTTAGTAGAGAGGACGCCGGAGTCTTTAAGTTAAAAGGCGGGGGCAAGGAGGTCGTTTCCCCTCTCTTATTTGGTGAGACTTATTAAGGTAAATAAGTCATTTTTATTTTCCCTTCCTCAAGCCACGATCAATTTTCAAATCGTGCGTTCTTCCTCGCGACAGTTCTGCGCTCTCCCTCTCTTCTTCTCCATTGCTGTGCTGCTGAGTTCGTGTGGATCCTTGCTGCGTTTGTCATCGGTCCTGCTGCTACTTCTGTTCAGATTCTTCCCCTCTGCTAATCAGGTAAGTCCGTTGGTGATTTCGGTAGCCTCTTTGCTGTTTTGGAGAAGCAGTTTTCTGATTTTACATTCTGTTTTGGGGGCTGTTCTCTGCAATTCAGTGGCTGGTTGCATCTGTTCGGGTTCTTCTCTTCTGCAATCAGGTTTGGTTTTTCTTTCGATTCCGATTGTTTCCGCTCATGTTTGAGAGAGGGCAGTTTGTCTGATTTTGGGGTCTGTTCTCTGCAATTCAGTGGGGTTTTGCTGTTTGGGGATCGCGCGTTGTCGGGATCGTTCGCTGCTGCAGTCCGGTGTAATCTCCTCTGCGAATTGAAGTAAGTGGGGGATGGAATCGGGGTAGTTTGCTCACCCTCGGGGATGGTTTTTGATTTCGTTTTTCTGTTTTGTGAAGGGTGTTGCCTTGTGTGTTTCTTCTTGATTTTGTGTTGTTCATCGCGTGGCTAAACCCCCGAGGGTACTGATTTGCCATTCGTGGATTTGTGTGAGTTGGCTTTGATTGTGGTTGGATTTCTGTGCGTTTGTTCGCTCTGTTTTTCGTCAGGTTCGCGCTGTCCGAACATCTGTCCGAACTTGTAAGTTCGGACAGTGCATCGGGCGCGTTTTGTTTTTGAAGGTTTTGACGTGTCCGAACGTCGGTCCGAACTTCAAAGTTCGGACCTGGCGCGAGGATGGTTTTTCGTAAAAGTCTCGATGTGTGTCCGAACTTGCAAGGTCGGACGCAAGTTCGGACACGAAGATGATTCTGGCTTTTAACTCTCGACTTATGTCCGAACTTCGATGTTCGGACGTAAGTTCGGACATTTGGATTTCCGCGACTTCTGACTCTCGGCCTCTGTCCGAACTTGCAAGGTCGGACGCAAGTTCGGACATGCCACTGTTTTGGGCATAACTTCTCCGTTCTAGCTCCGTTTTGAGTTCCGTTTGCGGGGTTGGATTCCCCTATCTGTGTACAAGCTTCCTATGCTGTTTATATGCATTGTTATGCACTTAAGATCTGTTTTGTGAGCTTTTGGTTTTGGGACTAGTTACTTTGCTTCTGAGCCTTGGATAGTCGGGTCGGGCTGTCCCGTAGCATGCTGCGCAGGAATTCCTTCTGTTTATACTCCTTAGGGTCTCCCTTAGGATGTTATTTGACCGACGGGTCTGTTAGCTGTCTCTACGGCTTCTGTTGTGGGATCCTCGGATCCATAGGACCTTATGTGTCCTTCTGTTGTGTTAGCTTGTTTCTAGTGTCCCATTCCTCTGTTCCGTTCTGAAGGTCCGACTGTGTTCTGAAGTGTTATGCCGTTCTGCTCTGCTTCTGTTTTGCGGTTTCGTTCGGTCTGTTTTATTGACTCCGTTATCCTCTCTGTTTATAAGTATTCTTCTGCTTCTGTTTTGAGTAGGCTTCCTTGAGGAAGTCTTCTGCTTGCTGGGCTGTTTAGCTCACCCCTTTACTTTGTTGCAGATTGAGCTCGTGGGATCTTCTCTCCTCATCCCCTTCTGGAGCTTGTTTATCTTTATGTGCCTTTAGACTTTGTTTCCTTGCGCTTTGGACGCTTTAGTACTTTGTGTAGCCTGTGGGCCTTTCGCTTTGTATTTGACTTGTAGGCCTTTGGATCTTGTAAACTCTTTTGGTATTTATACAAGTTTCTTTTCGGTTTTGGGATTCGTTTGCTTAGAGCCTTGCGACGTTAGGTAGTAGACTCGCGGCGTGTAACGGCCCTAACTCCTAGGCCGGGGTTTTGGGGGTCGTTACATTTAGTGGTATCAGAGCCAGGTTGCTCGTTCTTTGGTGATTGTGGGGTTTGTCTGCATGTGTGAGTGTCTGAAAGGTCTGCTGTTTGATGATTGACGGTTTCTGATCGAATTTGGTGTTTGTATTTTTAGTATGCCTCCCCGACGAGTAGGACGTGGTGCAGCTTCAGGCGATGCTCCCCAGGGGGACATTGCAGAGATTGTGCAGCAGGTGGTGACCCAGGTGCTGCAGACCGTAGGGGCCACTGCTGGTCAGGCGACTGGAGCCGGTAATGCGGGGGGCAGTAATGTGAAGGCGCTTCAGGAGTTTCTGAAGCTGAAGCCACCTTCCTTTGATGCTAGTGGCGACCCACAGGAGGCGAGCCACTGGATCACTGCCATTGAGGACCTTCTGCGGGTCATGGGATGTGAGGAGGATCAGAAAGTCGGATTTGCCACCTTCATGTTTCAGTCGGAGGCGAAGGAGTGGTGGAAGACGGTCGAAGGGAAGTACCCCCACCCATGGACATGGGAGCAGTTCAGGGGCTGCTTCAATCAGCAGTTCTATCCCGATGTCTTCAGGGATCAGAAGATTGTGGAGTATGGGAGGCTTCGCCAGACGAAGGAGATGTCAGTGGACGACTATGTGAGGAAGTTTATCTCTCTTTCGAAGTTTGTGCCTGAGCCGGACGATAACCGGAAGGCTAGGAAGTTCGAGGCTGGTTTGAGGGGTGATATTAGAGCTGCTGTGGCACCTTTTCGCCACAAGACTTTCAGGGATGTGGCCGATGTGGCGTTGGTGGTGGAGTCTGAGCTGCAGGCTAGGCAGCGGTATGAGAAGAGGGACCAGAGGCCCGATAAGGGCAAAGACCAGAAGAGGAAAGGTCGTGTGGAGGAGCCTGAGAGGCGTGAGCAGCCTTCTTCTCAGAAGAAGAAGTATAGAGGAGACCGGGGTTCTTCTTCATCAGCATCCCCTGCTGTGGAGAAGTGTGCGGAGTGTGACCGTTTCCATCCTGGGCGGGAGTGCTACAGGAAGTCCGGGGCGTGCTTCAAGTGTGGCTCGTTGGATCATCGCATTGCCCAGTGTCCACAGGCTAGAGGTGGAGGTAGCAGTGGCGGTTCTGAGAGCCGAGGAGCTGGTTCAGGGTCCGGGCAGAAGACTGATCAGAAGAAGCCCCAGACCCAGGCGCGTGTGTACGCTCTAGCTGGTGAGCGGGACCGCGACTCAGGCCGTGTTGTGTCAGGTATTCTTCAGATCTCTTCTCAGCCAGTATTCTGTTTGTTTGATTCAGGAGCTACCCACTCCTTTGTGTCTGCTGATTTAGTGGGTAGTCTCGGGTTGTCTGCTGTGCCTTGTGATGTGGATTTGTGTATTTCTAGCCCGTTGAGTGGCGTGCCTGCATGTGTGCTCGATTCTGTGTGCAAGTCTGTTCCTTTAGTGGTCATGGATAGGACCTTACCTGCTAATTTGATTCCTATGAATATGTCCTGCTTCGATGTGATTTTGGGCATGGACTGGCTAGCAGAGCACCACGCCCATATAGACTGTGCGGCTAGGAGAGTCGTCTTTGATAGACCGGGTGAGACCCGTTTTGCTTTTGTGGGGAACTCTATCCCTTGTGCTCCGGTGTTGATTTCTGCTATGCAGGCGGTCCGTTCCTTGAGGAAGGGCTGCCAGGGCTTTCTTTGCTTTGTACCTGAGGTTAAGGAGGGATCCCGGTTGGAGGAGATCCCCACTGTGTGTGAGTTTCCTGAGGTGTTCCAGGACGATGTGCCAGGACTACCACCTGATCGGGAGGTGGAGTTTTCTATCGAGTTAGCGCCAGGGACTCAGCCTATCTCTAAGGCTCCCTATCGCATGAGTCCGGCAGAGCTTAAGGAGCTGAAGGTGCAGCTGCAGGATCTTCTGGATAAGGGCTTCATTCGCCCTAGCGTGTCTCCATGGGGAGCACCTGTGTTGTTTGTGAAGAAGAAGGATGGCTCCTTCAGATTGTGCATTGACTATAGGGAATTGAATAAGGTTACCATCAAGAATCGGTATCCTCTTCCCCGCATTGATGATCTCTTTGACCAGTTAGCAGGGGCGACAGTCTTCTCGAAGATCGACTTGCGTTCTGGATATCACCAGCTGAAGATTAAGGTTGAGGATGTGCCTAAGTCTGCTTTTAGGACCCGGTATGGGCATTATGAGTTCTTGGTCATGCCTTTTGGTTTGACCAATGCCCCGTCGTTCTTCATGGATATGATGAACAGAGTCTTCAAACCTTTCTTGGATTCTTTCGTAGTTGTGTTCATTGACGATATCTTGGTGTACTCCAAGAGTGCTGAGGAGCATGAGGAGCATTTGAGGATGGTGCTGCAGACGTTGAAGGAGAAGGAGTTGTATGCTAAATTGAAGAAGTGTGAGTTTTGGTTGGATAGAGTCGTGTTCCTTGGCCATGTGGTGTCGAAGGATGGCATTTCAGTAGATCCAGAGAAGATTAAGGCGGTTATGGAGTGGGCGAAGCCCACTAGTGTGTCTGAGGTGCGTAGTTTTCTGGGATTGGCTGGGTATTATAGGAAGTTCGTGGAGGGCTTTTCTAAGATCGTATCCCCCTTGACTCGTCTTCTTAGGAAGGATGTCAAGTTTGACTGGAGTGAGGCGTGCCAGGAGAGCTTCCAGGAGTTGAAGAAGAGGTTGACTTCGGCTCCGATTTTGACGTTGCCTTCTGGGACAGATGGCTTCGAGGTGTTCTGTGACGCTTCCCACAGAGGGTTGGGTGTGTTCTGATGCAGCAGGGAAAGTGGTAGCATATGGGTCACGACAGTTGAAGCCGTATGAGAAGAATTATCCTACCCATGATTTGGAGTTAGCTGCTGTGGTCTTCGCCTTGAAGATCTGGCGGCACTATTTGTATGGGGTGACGTGTAAGGTCTACACGGATCACAAGAGTCTCAAATATCTATTCACGCAGAAGGAATTGAATTTGAGACAGCGGCGCTGGTTGGAGCTGTTACATGACTACGACCTGGAGATCCTCTACCATCCGGGTAGAGCGAATGTGGTGGCTGATGCCTTGAGCCGTAGGGGTGCTCCTGGACTTGCTTGTTCGTTGTCAGGGGTTCAGAGGTCTGCTTTTGAGCTTCAGCGTATGGGTTTGGGTTGTTCGGTCACCGTGCCGGGATGATTGCTTCGATTCAGGTCCAGTCTACTTTGATTGAGCGGATCAGAGAGGGTCAGAAGGCTGATGCTGAGTTGGTAAGATCAGAGAGAAGTTGTCAGATGATCAGGAGTCAGAGTTTTCTGTGTCCAGCGATGATTGTCTACGCTTCAGAGGCAGAGTTTGTGTGCCTAGTGGAGGCGACCTTAGGCGGGAGATTATGCAGGAGGCTCATGGAGCTCCTTATTCTGTGCACCCAGGAGGGGTGAAGATGTACCGGGACCTCGAGAGTCCTTTTGGTGGGCGAATATGAAGAGGGAGATTTCTGATTTTGTGGCTCGTTGCCAAACCTGTCAGCAGGTGAAGGCTGAGCATCAGCGACCTGCGGGTCTTCTGCAGCCTCTTCCCGTTCCTGAGTGGAAATGGGAGAGCGTTGGCATGGATTTTATTGTGGGGTTGCCTAGGACATCTTCTGGGTACGATGCGCTATGGGTGATTGTGGACCGGTTGAAGTCAGTCATTTCTTGCCTGTGAGGAAGACCTTCAGCCTGGAGCGCCTGGCTCGGCTGTATATGATGAGATTGTGAGGTTGCACGGTGTGCCGGCGACGATCGTTTCGGACAGAGATCCGAGATTTGTATCTCGCTTCTGGCGGAGCCTGCATAAGGCGTTAGGGACGAATTTGGCTTTCAGTTCGGCTTATCATCCTCAGACCGATGGGCAGACGGAGAGGACGAATCAGATTTTGGAGGACATGTTGAGGGCTTGTGTGCTCGACTTCGGGGGCAGCTGGGATCAGCATGTGACATTGATGAGTTCGCCTACAATAATAGTTTCCAATCGAGCATTGGGATGGCTCCATATGAGGCGTTGTATGGTAGGCGCTGTAGGTCTCCTATTTGTTGGGATGACCTGGGAGAGGGCGATTGTAGGCCCTGAGTTGGTGCAGGGAGCTGTGGACAAAGTTAAGACTATCAGGGAGCGTTTGTTGGTTGCCCAGAGCCGGCAGAAGAGTTATGCAGATCAGGCGCCGTCCGCTTGAGTTTCAGGTGGGAGACCACGTGTACCTGAAGATCTCTCCAGTTCGGGGTGTGGTTCGTTTTGGAAGCGGGGCAAGCTGAGTCCTCGGTTCGTAGGGCCTTTTGAGGTGCTTGGGAAGGTTGGGCCGGTGGCTTACAGATTGGCATTGCCACCAGCTCTAGCAGGAGTGCATGACGTGTTCCATGTGTCGATGCTCAGGAAGTATCTACATGATCCTTCGCATGTGATTGACTATGGTCAGCTTCGACTCGAGATGATTTCACTATGAGGCAGCTCCGGTTCGTATTTTAGCACGGGATGTTCGTCGGCTTCGTAGCAAGACACTGCCTATGGTTAAGGTGCAGTGGTCTGATCAGTCCGAGCGTGAGGCGACGTGGGAACTCGAGGAGGAGTTGCGTGCTAAGTTCCCTTCCCTTTTCGAGCAGAGGTATGTTGAATTTCGAGGACGAAATTCCTTTTAAGGGGGGAGTGATGTAATACTCCGTATTTTACGTTTTCAGATTTCATGACATAACAATGTTATTAAGTTAAGTTATGTTATGTGTGCTTTGTTTAGTAGAGAGGACGCCGGAGTCTTTAAGTTAAAAGGCGGGGGCAAGGAGGTCGTTTCCCCTCTCTTATTTGGTGAGACTTATTAAGGTAAATAAGTCATTTTTATTTCCCTTCCTCAATCCACGATCAATTTTCAAATCGTGCGTTCTTCCTCGCGACAGTTCTGCGCTCTCCCTCTCTTCTTCTCCATTGCTGTGCTCTGAGTTCGTGTGGATCCTTGCTGCGTTTGTCATCGGTCTGCTGCTACTTCTGTTCAGATTCTTCCCCTCTGCTAATCAGGTAAGTCGTTGGTGATTTCGGTAGCCTCTTTGCTGTTTTGGAGAGAAGTTTTCTGATTTTACATCTGTTTTTGGGGGCTGTTCTCTGCAATTCAGTGGCTGGTTGCATCTGTTCGGGTTCTTCTCTTCTGCAATCAGGTTTGGTTTTTCTTTCGATTCCGATTGTTTCCGCTCATGTTTGAGAGAGGGCAGTTTGTCTGATTTTGGGGTCTGTTCTCTGCAATTCAGTGGGTGTTTTGCTGTTTGGGGATCGCTGCGTTGTCGGGATCGTTCGCTGCTGCAGTCCGGTGTAATCTCCTCTGCGAATTGAAGTAAGTGGGGGATGGAATCGGGTAGTTTGCTCACCCTCGGGGATGGTTTTTGATTTCGTTTTTCTGTTTTGTGAAGGGTGTTGCCTTGTGTGTTCTTCTTGATTTTGTGTTGTTCATCGCGTGGCTAAACCCCCGAGGGTACTGATTTGCCATTCCGTGGATTGTGTGAGTGAGTTTGGCTTTGATTGTGGTTGGATTTCTGTGCGTTTGTTCGCTCTGTTTTTCGTCAGGTTCGCGCTGTCCGAACATCTGTCCGAACATGTAAGTTCGGACAGTGCATCGGGCGCGTTTTGTTTTTGAAGGTTTTGACGTGTCCGAACGTCGGTCCGAACTTCAAAGTTCGGACCTGGCGCGAGGATGGTTTTTCGTAAAAGTCTCGATGTGTGTCCGAACTTGCAAGGTCGGACGCAAGTTCGGACACGAAGATGATTCTGGCTTTTAACTCTCGACTTATGTCCGAACTTCGATGTTCGGACGTAAGTTCGGACATTTGGATTTCCGCGACTTCTGACTCTCGGCCTCTGTCCGAACTTGCAAGGTCGGACGCAAGTTCGGACATGCCACTGTTTTGGGCATAACTTCTCCGTTCTAGCTCCGTTTTGAGTTCCGTTTGCGGGGTTGGATTCCCCTATCTGTGTACAAGCTTCCTATGCTGTTTATATGCATTGTTATGCACTTAAGATCTGTTTTGTGAGCTTTTGGTTTTGGGACCTAGTTACTTTGCTTCTGAGCCTTGGATAGTCGGGTCGGGCTGTCCCGTAGCATGCTGCGCAGGAATTCCTTCTGTTTAACTCCTTAGGGTCTCCCTTAGGATGTTATTTGACCGACGGGTCTGTTAGCTGTCTCTACGGCTTCTGTTGTGGGATCCTCGGATCCATAGGACCTTATGTGTGTCCTTCTGTTGTGTTAGCTTGTTTCTAGTGTCCCATTCCTCTGTTCCGTTCTGAAGGTCCGACTGTGTTCTGAAGTGTTATGCCGTTCTGCTCTGCTTCTGTTTTGCGGTTTCGTTCGGTCTGTTTTATTGACTCCGTTATCCTCTCTGTTTATAAGTATTCTTCTGCTTCTGTTTTGAGTAGGCTTCCTTGAGGAAGTCTTCTGCTTGCTGGGCTGTTTAGCTCACCCCTTTACTTTGTTGCAGATTGAGCTCGTGGGATCTTCTCTCCTCATCCCCTTCTGGAGCTTGTTTATCTTTATGTGCCTTTAGACTTTGTTTCCTTGCGCTTTGGACGCTTTAGTACTTTGTGTAGCCTTTGGGCCTTTCGCTTTGTATTTGACTTGTAGGCCTTTGGATCTTGTAAACTCTTTTGGTATTTATACAAGTTTCTTTTCGGTTTTGGGATTCGTTTGCTTAGAGCCTTGCGACGTTAGGTAGTAGACTCGCGGCGTGTAACGGCCCTAACTCCTAGGCCGGTTTTGGGGTCGTTACATAGCATGCCTAGTAGTAGAGTAACTGTATGAGTGAATGCATGAGTAAATAAATGAAGTGTATATTAAGCATGAAATGAAGTAGTTGAAACTAGTACTCACAGTAGATGAAATTTGTAACCATAGGAAGCTTTAGTATCTGTTACCCGATACCGGTAACCTTGAATCAAGAAGAGATCGACATCACCAACCACGACTACACCAACAAATAGTGTCAGGTCATCCGACCAGGTATGATTTTATTAAAGGGATACCTGACACCCGACGCACAAATTTCAATCATCCGACGATGCAATGAGCTAGGAACGGGTCAAGGTGGATTTTACACACCCGAATTCCCCGGTGGAGCGAAGATGAAGCTGAAGATGATGTGCTTGGGAAAGGACTGGAATCCTTATACCAAGACATACCAGGAGACACGAACACAAGACGGAGTGACGCCACCAACAATACCACCAGAGTTTCAGACCCTCATCACACAAGCAGTAGAACTTGCACAGCAATGTGAACCTGAACCGATCCCCGCACTTGAAGCGGACCTTTGTATCGTCAACTTCTATGGAAAAGAAGGACGACTTGGGTTACACCAAGACAAGGACGAGACAGCGGAATCTCTTGAACAAAGAGTGCCCGTAGTGTCTTGGTCCATTGGTGATGACGCCGTATTCCTGTATAGCGAGCAGAAGCGTGTGGACCTCGCACAGAAATTGTATTGAGATCAGGAGATGTCCTAATCATGGTGGAAACTCTAGGATGCTGTATCACGGGATCAACAAGATCAAGTTGAATACGGCACCGCCGGCAATAATCAATGCCACACATGAAACCAGGACGCCTGAACCTTACCTTTAGAAAGTATTAAATTCCTAGTATCATGTAATCTATTAGTAACGTGTATTAGAGACACGACATGTATGATGGTTGGTTTATCAATAAGAGCAGTGTTGATTTAATTCCACGTGTGTCCACCATCAATACTTATCCAATTGTGAATCCAATAGGTTGTGGACTCGGTACCGAAGGTAACCTGAGCATCCTCACCGAAGCACAACGGCAGAAGCGGCACTATTCTAACGGGAACCTTCCCAGTAAATGGCATTGATGCCAATGTGCTATTCGACTCCGGCGCCTCTCACACTTTCGTATCACCCTCCTTTGTGAAGAGGTTGAAGCTAGATGCGGATGAGCTACCGAACTTCATGGTTACTCTCCCATCGAAGGAGCGAGTAAAGTGCACCAAATACTATCAATCAGCCACAATCCAAATCAAAGGCGAATCGTTTCCCCTTTCCTTCATCGAATTCAATGGATTGGGATTCGACGTAATCATTGGGATGAATTGGTTGGAGCGGCACAAGGGTAGAATCCTCTGCGCCGAGCATCGATTGCTGCTCAAGAGTCCTTCTGGGGTTACAGTATCTTACCGCTAGAGACCTAGAGAGCCTTCGACCTCAGTCATCTCCGCCATGGCCATGTACCGGGAACTCAGAAAGGGTAAAGAAGTATATTTGTGTTATGTACAAGACCTGGAGCGAGATCCAGAGTTCAGTGATGAAGTACCTATTGTATCCGAGTATCCCGATGTATTCCCTAAGGAGCTACCAGGCATGCCACCACCGAGAGCAGTAGAATTTGAAATTGATCTATTGCCAGGTACCGGTCCCATTGCTAGGGCACCGTACCGTATGGCACCTGCTGAAATGACCGAATTGAAAGAACAATTACGTGACCTTCTGGACAAAGGGTTTATACGCCCGAGCGTATCACCCTGGGGAGCACCGGTTCTCTTCGTGAAGAAGAAGGACGGTAGCCTCCGACTATGCATTGACTACCGCGAGCTGAATGCGGCCACAGTCAAAAATAAATACCCACTACCACGTATCGACGACCTATTCGACCATTGAAAGGAGCCTCAGTCTTCTCCAAGATCGACCTCCGTTCAGGGTATCATCAGATTGCAATCAAGGAACAAGACATTGAGAAAACGGCATTCCGTACCAGATATGGCCACTACGAATTCACAGTGATGCCATTCGGTTTGTCAAACGCACCAGCTAAATTCATGGACCTCATGAACCGTTTATTCAGTGAGCAGTTGGACACTTCGGTTTGTGGTCTTCATCGACGACATCCTTGTATATTCCAAGTCACCAGAGGAACATGAACCCACTTGAGGAAAGTGCTTGAGACACTGCGCGAGAACCAGCTTATGCGAAGTTCTCCAAATGCGAGTTTTGGCTTGATCAGGTATCATTCCTTGGACATGTCATCTCGAGCGCAGGTATCTCAGTTGCCCTTCTAAAGTAGAAGCTGTACGATCATGGCCTAGACCCAAGACGGTTACCGACATTAGGAGCTTTCTTGGTCTAGCCGGTTACTACCGGAGATTTGTAAGGGACTTCTCGAAAGTCGCCAAGCCCATGACTACATTGATGAAGAAAGATGCACCGTTTGTATGGACAGACGAGTGCGAGTTATCATTTCAGAAACTGAAAGACTCATTGACCTCAGCGCCCGTCCTTACTCTTCCAGAGGGCACAGAGGGATTTGAGGTGTACTGTGATGCATCAGCAAAGGAAGGGATGCGTACTCATGCAGCATGGCAAGGTGGTTGCTTATGCCTCCCGCCAGCTGAGAAACATGAGGAGAATTACCCGACTCACGACTTAGAGTTAGGAGCCATTGTCTTCGCCTTGAAGTATGGCGACACTATCTCTATGAGGTAAGCATCAACATCTACTCCGACCATAAGATCTTACAGTATGTATTCATCAGAAAGAATCAACTTGAGACAGAGAAGGTGGATGGAGTTTCTCTCAGACTACGACATCAACCTGCAGTATAAGGAAGGGAAGGCAAACATTGTAGCCGACGCCCTGAGCCGTCGAGCACACTCGCTCCATTCGCTACTCGCTTCTTCTAGCTTGGTTGACGAGGTGCGAGACGCTCAGTCGAGCGACCCTTATCTAACCGAAATCAGACACAAGATCGAGAATGGCACATTTGAGAAGAAAAAGTATGATTTTAAGCTACATGAAGATGGTTTGATTCGGTTGAATGGCAGGCTATGCGTCCCCCGAAGCAATGCTGAGCTAAGGGATCGCATCCTGCGAGAGTCACATAGTTCTACATTATCAGTCCATCCGGGAGCCTCCAAGATGTATAAAGACATGAAGAGGTACTTCTGGTGGTCTGGAATGAAGTCAGATGTGATAGAATTCGTATTGAGATGCTTGACATGCCAGAAGGTAAAATTTGAACACCGTAGACCGGGCGGAATGGTACAATCGATACCAGTTCCGGAGTGGAAATTTCATGATATCTCCATGGACTTTGTTGTAGGACTCCCACCTGCCAGGGAAGGACTCAACATGATCTGGGTTGTAGTAGATCGCCTTACCAAGGTTGCCAGATTCATACCGATGAAGGACACCTGGAAGGTAGTAAAGCTAGCTGAGCTTTTTGATAAGGAGATTATCAGACACCACGGAGTCCCTAAGACCATAGTATCTGACCGCGACACCAGATTTCTTTCGAGATACTGGAGAGCTACAAGGGAAGCGTTGGGTACAGAATTGAAGTTGAGTACCGCCTTCCATCCTCAGACCGACGGTCAGACAGAAAGGACCATCCAGACACTGGAGGACATGCTTCGGGCATGTGCCTTGGACTTTCAGGGAAGTTGGTTAGATAAGCTTCATCTTATCGAGTTCTCGTATAATAATAGTTATCACGCCTCGATTAAGATGCCGCCTTTCCAAGCTCTATACGGTAGACCCTGCCGTACACCCTTGTGTTGGGACGAGTCAAGTGAAGCGGTCATAATAGGACCGGAGTATCTTGAGCAAGTGCAAGCCGAAGTGCAACAAATCCGAGCTAACATGAAGGCAGCCCAAGAGATAGACAGAAATCCTATGCGGATGTGAGACGACGCGACCTTGAGTTCGCCGTGGGCGACCAAGTGTTCTTGCGAGTTTCGCCTATGAAGGGTGTCTTCCGTTTTGGTCAGAAGGGCAAGCTAAGCCCAAAATTTGTAGGGCCGTACACTATCACCGAAAGAGTTGGTTCAGTAGCCTACAGGTTGTCATTACCTGAGGACTTGGGACGTGTCCATGATGTATTTCATGTGTCACAACTCAAGAAGTATATGGCTGATCCTTCTCATGTGTTGGAGCCTGAGAGACTATCCATTGAGCCAAACATGAGATACGTCGAAACCCCAGTGAGAATCCTTGATAGGAAGACCAGAGACACTCGCCATAAGTCTATACGAATGGTGAAGGTCCTATGGTCAAACCATGATGTCGAAGAAGCGACATGGGAACTCGAAGATGCCATGAAGGCTAAGTACCCACAGTTATTCATAGACTAGAGAGTCTAGTATTTAGTATACGGGTACGGGTCGTACCCCTTTTAAGGGGGGTAGAACCCTTTCGCTTTAGCATTGCTTCGGGGTAAGCATTGCATTTGGTATGGCACATGTAGTGCAAGTGAACTTAGTATGGATGTGTATGTATGTGTAATGTGTAATGAATGATGTGTATGTGCAATGTATGGTGTATTGGTGTAATGTGTATTGTGAATGGTAATGGTGTATTGTGCATTGTGGTATGGTATGAATGGAAATGATGTATTGTGTATGCGAATTGTGTATGATGTTGAAATGTGTATGCTCGCAGTGTGAAAGAAGTAAACACCTCATAGGTGTAGGAGGATACATTATGGCAATTGGTTTGCATAATGAGTAGATTTGCAATAAACCATTAACCTTGAGCAACTTTGAGGGCAAAGTTTCTTAAGGGGGGTAGATTGAAATACCCCGTAATTAAAAATAGTGATTAATTAGGCTAATAAATAATTTAGAAGCTTAATTAAGTATAAATAATCACGAGGGAACAAATCCCGAAGAAAACGGACCTTTAAAACGGTTTAAAAACATTACCGAACCTTAAAAGCACGTTTTTCGAGGTAACCGGGAAAACGTGTCTTAAAGCGGGTCAAATAGACTCGTAACAGTTTTGGTCAACTAAATAATCATTAATAAATATTAGTGAGGCTTTAGGACCAATAAAATCAAGAAAACGAGAAATTAGTAAAAACTGTCAAAAACGGGAAATTGTGGGGTAGAAATATAATTAACACAAACTTATGTGTCCAAGAATGTAAAAAGAATTTTAAAACCCCCTTGGTCTATGTGTGCTGTCCGATTTTTACATATACACACACACACACTCTACTCTCTTTTACTCACTAAAGACAAAACAATTAAAAACACAAAAGTAACCCCCACCCTCACTTCTACTCTCTCTCCTACTCTCTATTCTCTCACTCACGTACCCATCTTCTTCCTCCTCTCTATTCTCCTTCTCCATGCGATTTCCATGGTGGAAATAGAAACACCCACAAACCTCTACTTCTCTCCCTTGTAACTCTCTCAAACATTCTCCAAAAATTATAAAAACACCACCATTGTAATCCTCTCACCAAGAGCTACATTTTCATCTTTCCAAAATCCAAAAACAACCACTTTCGATTTTATGGGTATATCCCATTTGGAGTTTCAACACCACCATTAGAAGGCCCTCCTTTCCTTGTTCTTCTAAGGTAAAAATATTTCGAAAACTCCATCTTTTTCTAGCCCTTGTGGGCAAAACGAGATTCATGAACTAAACCCTTGTTCTTCCTCTTGTTCTAGCCGATTTTGGCTTGTTGGTGGAGTTGGAAATATTGTTCTTGAGCCACTCCAAGCTCCATTTGAACCCTTGCAAGGTAATATAAATTCTAAACCCTAGAATGTGCATTAGAACTCAAATGATGTTTAAGGTTAGTTTTAGTATTGAAAACATGTATGTTGATGGGCTGTAGCATTGGAGATTTGGTTTGGAAACCGGTGAGAGAGAGAGAGAGAGAGAGAGAAGAAAGAAGAAGAAAGAAACTAGAAGAGAAACAAGGTAAGGATACCCACCATTGTGTAGCTTGTGTATATGTATGTAACAGATTTTTATAAGTTTGAATTTAGTAATGGAAATGGTATTGAGTAGTAGTATAATGTGTAAGAGAATATGAGTATTTGGAAGCCTTAAAAAGACATTTTAAAACTGTCAAAACAGATTGGGAATTAGTGTTTGTGGCAGGAAATTTTGTAGTGGTTTAGTGTTGTTTTAGTATTGGTATTGTATATGGGAGCTTGTGTATTTTGATTGTTAAAAACAGGTGAGACATATAGATGTGAGTAAAACAATGTGGTGAGAGTATAAAATTATAGGGGAGACTATGGCAAAACTTGCCTAGGATTAGAACACTTGGAGAATTAAAACTAGGTGACTAATGTGAGTGTGTAACGGATTTTGATTAAGGAGGATAGAGGATGAGTTGAGGGAGATAGATGATGTATTCGAGATGTATTAGGAGTGTTAGAAATGACATTAGAAGAGGGAGATGTAGATGGAGAGTGTTAGTGCTAAAATCTGTAGCAAACACAACTAGGGAAACAACTAGTGAAAGTGTGAGTTGAAACTTAGGAAATTAGGTGAGTGATGAGTATAAAATTGTGTAAGGAGTTAGGAAATGAACTAGGGTGTATTAGGAGGTTTTAAATAGTGTTAAAACATGTAGGATTAAGTGTAGGAACAATGGGGAAGTATTGGGTAAAAGAGAGGACTGGAAACAGAAAGTAAAATGCAAATACTGGGCCGGACCGGACTTGCGACCGGACTTGCAAGTTCGGTCGAGCCCAGATTTACAAGACGGGAAAGTTACTGGAATCGACCGGACTTGCAAGTCCGGTCGAGCAGAAAATTTTCCCGTCAGAATGTTACTGGAATCGACCGGACTTGCGACCGGACTTGCAAGTCCGGTCGGACCAGAAAAATTCCCCGATGAAACCTTCTGGAATGGACCGGACTTGCGACCGGACATGCAAGTCCGGTCGGCCAGAAGAATTTCCGTAACCTGACCTACTGGAATGGACCGGACTTGCAAGGTCGGTCGCAAGTCCGGTCCTGACAAAAAAAAATTATTTAAATTAAATAATATACATATATATATATGTATATACCTACATATATATGTACATGTATGAAAGCATGCCAAAGTTAAGTAAGAAAGTAAAACCTAAGTAATGAAAAGTAAGTAAGTAAAGTGTAAGTGTAAGAAGTATAAGGACATAGTAAGTATGAGTTAAGTAATGATAGCTAGATTAATCATTCAATTGTGTGTATGTAATAGGACTTGATTTGTGACATCGAAGGACGTTTGGAATACGTACAACGGTGAACGGTATGGATTCCTCATGCCCCGTATGCTATCTTGGTTACTCTGATTTGTGTTTGTGCTAATTGATCACCAAATAAGATAAATGCACGAATCGGAGTTAATATGCATACTTGTGAATATGTAGTGCTGTATGATGTTGTATATTTTCTTAAATCTTAGTTTGTATAATTCATGAAATGCATGGATGATAATGAATGGGTGTATGTATGTTGTATTGTTCCGTGACCGTTATTTATTGTGATTGGACTTCTAACTTATTCCTAACAAGCTAACCATCCTAACTTAAAATGGTAATTAAATTGGAATGAGTAGAAGTCCGATATAGTTTCGGCCACGCGTGAGGATGCGGAGTCACGAGAGGTTGGCTCCAATTCCTGACTCTTAAACTGGTCCGCGGCCCAAATCCCTTAAGTGGGTAGCATCCCGGATTGGTGAGTCAAGTAAATCCCGGATGTGGGACGGTGTAGTCCCCAAGGCCGGAGGTCCCGACGACTTAACTTGAGTATAAGTAAGTAAGTAAGAATGAGTAAGTAAAGTAATTGAAAGTAAGTAATTGTAAGTAAGAAGAAGTAAGTAATGAGTAAAAGAGTAAAGCATTCCGATTAACCCGGATGCATAATTTGGCTAACCTTGTGAAGGTAAGTAAGATGTGTACTTGTATTGTTGCCTTGATTTGTGTAATGAATTGTATAGCATGTATATTGTATGAGGAGCATGTATGTATGAAATAAATGAATGGCATGTTTAGTGGACGTCAAATAGTCGGCGTGCCCTAGCTAGCACGCGGTATATGCAGAGTCCATATGCAGCGTTTGCTGAGCCCCTTGGGGCACCATTTTACTACACGCAGGTACCCGCGAGGGATGAAGATGTGAAGATCTAGTTTCATTTCTTTTGTCTTCTTTTGGAATGTAAACATTGAATTTACGATGGGTGTACTAAGTAGTACATTGCTGTAGTTTTTGAATAGCCGGTGTACCATGGGGTACACCTTTTTGGATAATGGGAGTATTGGATTGGTATAGATAAGTAGCTTTAGAAACTCATTCTTTTGGTAAGCTTGAAGGGGTGTAATTGAATATACTTTAAATGCTCGGTGATCCAGGATGTGAGTATTTGGTATATGGTATCTTGGTAAGTAATTTAGTAGCTCGGTACGTTATGTTCATCAGACCGTGACTGTAAGTATTAGTAGCCTAGCTGGCCGTATGGGCGGTTAGCGGCATTGTTTCACCCGCCGTAGTAAGTATGTAATAATTCCGCTGCGAACTCGCAGGATTAGTAGGACGATTAGACGGTAAGCATAGGATTAACGGTTGGGGTGTTACATTCAGAGGCCAAAAATCGCGTTTTTAAGACCGACTGACCCACCCTGGGTTGGTCCTAGGGTCGGTCAGGTCCAGAAGCAAGTTCGGTCCTTGGAACGAGCATTTCTGGCCTCCGGAATCATCCGACCGACCCAATATGGGACGGTCCTGTGGGTCGGTCCTATGGGCAAGCTAACTTCAAAATGCTGTATATTCTTCGTTCTAGCACCGATTTTGGATCCGTTTGCGCCCACGCGTTTGTCTCTTCGTCTACTTTATTTCTAGCTACGTTATTTATCCTGTTTCATCAATAATTGTGTAAAACACTAATAAAACACAAAACTATAGGAAAACTAGCTAGAGTGGAGAAATGAGCATGAAAAGTGTTGATACAACATACTAAATACACCCCTGAAACATGCTCATTTAGACACTCAACACCCCCCCCCCTCTTTGTGCTCTACCCAGAAGAGAAGGGTGAGTACATCAGAGGAGAGTGCTTCCATAAACTTCAAGGAGCCATCTCCCTCTGAAGTTGTTGTCCATCAAGAATCTTTCTATGAGCCTCACCCCAAAGACGAGGATGTCTTGTAACACCCCAACCCGAAACTCCACAACCTGAACGATGATAGCTCCCAAAAACAACTGGATATGCAGCGGAATAAGTACATAAAACGGGTGGTGCTAAAACGTCGTTAGTCACCCATGTGACTAACAAGGCTAACTCCAATACAACTTACAAATGATACAGTCTGAGCGCTGAATACAAACCGCTTAAAACGACAAAAGCTAATAGTAAAAGTACAGTACTGTAAAGTGATACAGATAGTAATGATCCCATGTCTTAATTCTATCCCACCTACACTCGGTCGGGTAATCTCTTCTTTCTTCAGGTACTTGAAAAATGTAGCCACCGAAATGGCTCAGCAAATAAATGCTGGTATGAAAGCGTGCAGCCCATAAGCTAGCGGGCCACGCACAACTACTTGGTCGTAAGCATGCGGTTCATTTTTATCAAACACAGAAAACATGCATCATATATAATTCACACAAGTAGCCATACAAGGTCAATAACATCACAATGAGAAACATGAGAGTAGAGGTCCAGTTAGTAATTTAATTTCGGATCGGGTATGATAAACCCTGCAGACGAGATAAGATTCTTGCGTTAATGGTTGGGTAATAAATCCCGCAGGAGAGAACGTAGTCAACTCCTGTACTTAAATATAGATGTGGGTATCGTACCCTCGAGAGAATGAAATCTTTCTCTCAACTTCAAAATCATATGTGGGTATCGTACCCTAGAGAGAATGCAATCCTTCTCCTAGCTTAAAATGTTCCGGTACTAACCCGGTGAGTGGACAAAGTCTACACCCAAAACCACCGTCATGACGTATACTGTATTTGAGGACGACCTGTGACAGGTACAGCCTCCATATTTGCATGCATGGCCAGAAACATCTGGGCTCCTCGCTTCTCGTAGCGTTGAATATGTTAGACGTTACACAAGGACGTTAAACAATCACACTGTTGTGTATTGTCAGTTGTCACGTTTAAGGACAACGACGTTATTTATAAAGGAGGTTAGTGAGAAACTTGAGTACAAGTTCTCGGTATAATAATACGCAGGTATTTAATCCACTGGGAATGTAGAGTTGCATGCATGGCACATACACATTATAGTTAGTATCGTTCACGCACATAAAATAACACAGCAGTGCGTAGAATAATCACAACGATACACAAACGCAAGTGCAACGTATTACATGCAATTATCTTGGTCGTTATTACACACAACAGATAGCACACAAGCCAATGTAATCCGTTAGCAAACAGGTTGCAAGAATCCATACCGTTCACCGAAGATTGTACTTGATTAATTCCCGGTCAACGTCTGGTCAAACAAAGTCCTAGAATAGGATTAACTGAGAGTGTTAATTTATGTTACTCTCATATAATAATTTTATCGTATTATGAAATGTCCTCGTATTCGTTATTTCATGTGAGGTTTATTTTTAACGCTTAGATAATCTCCTTTAACCTCTTAACCTTAATTATGTTAAGGTTATCCTATATAATTTAAACCATCGCAGTCTTTACTTATAAGACTTATATTGTATGGTAATTCTCGTTTAATTACCTCCATTATCTTATGTACCGCATCAATTATTTTCTCTCAACTTAAATAATTTCCTTGAATGTATTTTTGTATAAACGAGTATTATTCACATGACATATTGTATTTGTCCAAACGACATAGCAATTTACAATTCCATCAATGACATTTATTAGTCACACGTTAATTAATTCTCCTCTTAACTTTATATTTAATATACTATCACTCCAAATATTATTTGGTATTCGCACCTTAAATTCCTCATATTCATTTCCTTTTTGATTTACTTGAAAATCTTAAATGTGTATATTTTATACACATGTATTATTTATGATACATGATTTTAATTGTCTAAATGACATATCAACTTTATAATTTCTCAAATTGTATCTACCACTCACGCATGGGCTTATTTTTCCTATATCTTTTATTAATTACAAACTAACCCCAAATAATATTATTTCTTTTACAAGTAAAATACTTGTACTTGTATAACATATAGTTTTAATTTATTAAATCCTTAAATCATACTTTCCTTTTCTAAATCTTCTAAATATCCATATAGGACCTACAAATATTTTTAATCCCATAACTACATCAAACTTTTCGGTTATTATATCATAACCTCAATTATTTCATAAACTTTACATTATACTCCAAAATTCATTATATTACATTGTTTAATTTTCTTAATTAATTATTTCTCAAAGCCACCAATAAAAATTCGGTAATTATTATTTGAACACCTTAACTTTTATAAATCACCAATTAGCCACATTAATTTTTGGCTTTGTCATTCATTTTCTTATAATTACATTTTAACCCCAAAAACTTTATATAAGTTACATATTAACTTATAACTTATAGTTTTATTATTTAATTCTCTTAATTACCGAAATGACACAAATAATTTTATAAATAATGATTCAACCCCAAATACCATTCGGTTTTATTTATAACTTTCTATAAATTATATATTCACTTATAAACTATAGTTTTAATATTTAATTCCCTTAATAACCAAGTGGACACTTATCTTCTTACTAATTATGCAACCGCCCCTATTAAAATCGGTTTTGCATTTAAACTTCCATAAATTACATAATCACCCCAAAACTTTTATAAACTTATTATTTTATGTCATAAGTCATTTTAACCCAAAGTTTTCAGTCAACACTTTGACCAAAGCCTAATTTCATACTTAATACATTAATATACCCAGAAATATATATATATCTCGGTTTTACACTAATCTTTCCAGAAATTACAAAATAGCCCCAAAACTTTATAAAATGTTATTTTAACACTTAAACACTTGTTTAATTTAACCAAAATTCATAATATTAATTCTTATACTATACTATATTATAATTATTCCAATAACATCATTAACTCTCGGAAATCATCTTATGTTCCCCAAACTTTCTAAAAATTACATTTTTACCACATAACTTATTAAACTAGTAATTTAAACACTAGTAATTATTCTTAACTTACCCAAAATTCATAATATGAATTTATATACATGTATAGCTCATTAAAACCTATTTTTCACCAATTGAATTCGGCCATCATTATATGATGCCATATAATTTCTAAAACTTGATTTATAACTTATAATAATTATACATAAATACATATGAGCCATATTTCTCATGTAAAAATTATTGTAATGTCTTAGACATATTTTTAGCTCAAAATGGAGCAAATTCTCCCTAGATAATTCGGCCATAATATAAACTCTTCATAAATGATTTTTGTGACATAAAATTATATCTTATGGTAACAACTTTAGCTTAAGAGTTATAATTATTTTTCTTGGTAAATAATCTCACTTATTCGGCCTTAATTAATTGGAGATGTGTACAAATTTTTGTACACAATTTATGAGCTTAAACAAAGCTTTAAACATTAAGGATTAACTTAATATACTTACTCTTAATCAAGGATGATTAAGTACTTGATTTCTCCTTGAATTCCCCAGATTCCTCCAATGGAATGTGATGCTCCCATTTTCGGTTTCCATACAAGAAAGGAAGGGGTTTAGGAGTTGGATCTTAACAAAGATCTTAAGTAGATTTATAAGATGTTTTCAAGAGATTTATTATAGGAATTTACCTTAAATTTTCGGTGCTCCTAGGATGGATGGAGAACCAATTTTCCTTCATGAAATTGATGAAGAAATCATGCTTAGAAGAGTTGGAAATTTCAGTTATATATATAGCATGTCTTAAGGATCTTTCAAGCATAAAAATACCTTAAGTTAACCTTGAATGCTCCTTGGTTTAATGTTGATTCAAGACAACTTCTTGGAGCATAAATGCTAGCCGAATTCTTGTAGTAGTATTAGGTTGATGTTTGCTTCAAGACTTGATGAAGAAAGCTAGGAAGTTAACACAAAAATGAAGATTGACATTAAAACTCCATTAATGGAGCTTAGAGCTTGAAGGAAGAAGAAGAAAGAAAGGGAGGAGGAGCTTACCCATTTTGGAAATGCAAGGAATGAAATGAGAGCTCATGTTACGTGAGCCTTATGCTAGAAAGAAAGGATTTGATTAATTAAATGTGGACATAATAATTGTTATGTTAGGTAATGGTTTTTCTTAATTGTTTTCCTTCAGAATCTAGGATCCACAAAGCCTCCAAGAGGCAAGAACTTTCAGCCATAATGAGAGGAAGATGATTGTCGTGAGCCATGTGAAGGAAAGAAAGGAATTTTGATTGTTTATTGTGGACATATTTAGTTGGTATGTTAGGTAAGTGTGTTGTTTAATGTTTTGCTTCAGATTTTTGGACTACAAAAGTCTCCAATCTAGCAAGGATTTTCGGCAATGACAAGAGGAGAAAAAGCAAGAGAAAACAACAATGTAAGTAGTTAAATAAGAATGGATTTCTTTTGCTTAATCAATGACTAATGGTTCTTCTTTTCCTCTTGTAGGTTTACGACACTATGGCTAGGAAGGAGAGCTGATTAATTTGACTAAGTTATTACAATAATACAATGCTATGTATTAGTGAATTAAGTATGTTCCAACTTTACACGTCATTTTATTCAATTATATCAACATGTTAACTTTGTCTTCTTTTCTCCTTGTAGGTGCACAGAACCATGACTGTAAAAGAGGTTGATTAATTTGCCTTGTCATTGTTTAATTGCAAGATCTTTGTATTTTAGGTGTAGATCTACTTTTGATTAGTTAATTCATTTCTTTTTCAAAAGCTAATCTCACTTTGTTTTGTGCAGGATTTTAGGCAGAATGGGAGCTGACTTGGACTTGTATTAACTTTTCATTATATTATACAACATGTGGAGAGCTGAGTCACCAAGTTTCATATCATAATATAAGGTAAAAATATGTTAAATTATAGTACTAATCTTCATGATTTTTGGCCCTATGTGTGGTCATTGTTTAGACCTGTATTTGACTGATTAAGATGGTCAAGTCCTCCCCATTTAAGATTCCAAATTCGTGGCTCCTCAAAAACTTCAAGGTAAATGCGTAAAACGCGTTTTTACGGCACCCGAAAGTGTGTTTTTGTGCTCTAAGGATATTTTGGAAAATAAATTGTTCCAACGAGTTCCAAGTGTTTATAAACATTGTTTATGGTCAATAATGATATACTAAGGTGTTATATTGAGTTATATGGGGTTATAACAACTCGTGACACAATTCCCGGGTTCCAGGGGCACTCCGGACCAAAACAGGAGCGCTGAGAATTTCCCCCGAGCACTTTGTGTTTAAATGAAAAAGTGGCGTGGGGATTCTCTTATAAATGTTAAATAATGGTCAACTAACCATTAGGAGTGAAGAAAGCTAGTTTATACCAACTTAGAACGCATTTCCGGGGGTTCCCGAGACTTTCGTGCTTTAAGGGGCGTGCGTGGGCACTCCCGAGCACTTTGCGTTATTAACTAAATATGGCCTGGGGATTATGTTTGTATAGCCATATAATGATGGTATGATCATTTGGTTTGAGTTTAAAATGTCATAGGACTCATGTATTACAAGGTCGCGCTTAATCGAACGTTTTAAGAACATTTTTGTCGTCTAGATGTTTAGTGCGTATTTGTTTTGACCTTTGATGAGTTCTTATGTCTTTATGATAAATACAATAGGTGTAACATAAGTTGTTACATTTATTTAAATGTGTATATCAATTTATTCTAGCATTTATAATTGCTTAAGCATTCGTAAAATATTTACGTTACTCGTTTGTATACACGTTCGTATTGATCTTTCCTTGTTGACGCTCTCTCTATCGAGCTAATTATGTAAGGAGTTTAATCCTTGTTAATAATCGTACATAAACGTTTGTACGAGTACGTTAATACATTTAGTAAAATTACGCCCGTTAGTTACGTGACGTTTGCATGCGTGAGTTTGCATGCGCACGCGTAATAATATTAATTTACGTAACGTTTGCATGCATAAATTAGCATGCGTAACTAAAATGATTTATTCCCAGATCAATTCTTCATTATTTAACAGTTTTAAGGTATTAATTAGATTTGGGGTATTTCAATCTACCCCCCTTAAAAGGACTTCGCCCCGAAGTCTCATTTCTAAATTCAAATGGTTGCGGGGAAAACAAGTTCCGTTAAGCATCCACAACTCAATTCTATTTTAGGGATCAAGTCCCAAGTTCCACTACTGTTAAGTTCGTAGTATATATTCAACATAATATATAGTGTAATGATCATGAAAGGTCATCACCAATAATAACTTCAATGTAGTGCAACGTAGTGCACTTAGTTCATCCATAGTAGTGTAGCACAGTACATATTGACAAGTGCATGCATTCACAGAGTAACTTCAATATAGTGTAGCGTAGTACACATAATCCACGTAGTAAGTTCAGGGTAGTGTAACATAGTACATATAACCATTCATATCAGTGTAACGTAGTACACATCAGTAAGTAAAGTTCATAGAATCATAGAGTCACACATGTAAACATACAGATCACAGTGTAACAGTACAACGAAAGTGTACGTCTATGCTAAAAACGCAGTAGGATCTCCCCCCCTTAAAAGAGGGTACGCCCACGTACCCTAGACTAGTATAACTAGTCGGTAAGTAGTGAAGGAATCTTCACTCTCATTTTTAACTTATGATTAGTTTTAAGGATAGCCTCTCGGGCTGTAAGACGTTAGGTGGGTAGGGCACATATCTTTTTGGTTAAGATACGTGAAATACGTTGTGCACTCCCCTTGAGCTCAGTAGATAATTCTAACTGATGGGACCACCACGCTTCTGCTGCGCAACTCTGATTAAGTAATGTCCAATCATTCTGGAATAGTCTTAAATGCACTTTGTAGGTGGTATGTTTAAGTTCATTAATGTACATATGTAGGGTTGATGAGTTGTGTTCATCATTACCTTTGTTTGGTTGTCATTGTTGATCTTGTCTGGACTTCTGTCCGTCTACGGGGTATGGCCCCCAAGAATCTATGCATTCTCTGACATGTTCTATAATTCATTAGTATGCTTTTATATTCGAATCCCGTATGTATGGGTGAAGGTGATCTACCATCTTGTTCGTTGCCGATAGTATCTCATGGCTTGTCTAAACTGTCTTGTCGACCATAAGGCCTATGGATTCTGGTTCATATATGTGTGTAACTGTAACACCCCTACCGGTAATCACACCATTATCCTCTGACCTGTCTCATATATCAACAACAACGCAGCGGTAGTTCCAACTAACTGGGGGGGTGAAACAATGCCGTTAGTCACCCACGTGACTAACTAGGCCAGTCCAAACTCAATCACTACAACAAATACAATATCGGTCTGATGGGTCTTATACCGAGTACACTATACAAACGATACTTCCTTTACTTAAACAATTCTCAAGTGAATACAACCTTTAACACCACAATATACAATACAATAACCATTCAATACTATACCGAGTATCTACAATTCCCAAGTTTATCAATGACCCTTCGGTCTTACAAATCTACAATACATAAATACAATTTCCTTATCCACTACCCATATCAATAACAACCCCGTCCTACTCTCGAACGGTGTCCGGCTTAGCTGTCAGACTCTTACAGTGTTCATACTCACTTCGGGTACCTGCACACTAAAAACGTTCCCCCTAGGGGGTCAGCTTACGCTGAATATGACTTCCGCATACCCCGCGTACTAGCGAGGGTACGCCGACTAATTGGTCGAGAGCATGCGGTTCATTTTAGCACAACAGCATGCATACAACATACATTATATATGTACATTCACGATCAAGTTCAACATTGAACACAAGCACTAACACATATCAAGGGTTGATTCAATATGTTCTTTAATTAGACTTGAGGGTTCTACCTCACCATGCCTTACTCAACTACTCATGCACTACCCACTCCCTTGGGTACTCTTACTCACAATCTCAACAAGGTCTACGACACTCAACTCAATTCCCCACTCAACTCAAAATTCTCAAGTCCCACAAGTCACAACTCAATTCTCAATACTCACATACTCGATTCCATACTCAATACTCAAGTTCCCAAAATACCCAATGCTCAAGGTACATGTTAAGTCGATCTCACGACCTCCGGGCAGGGTCATACACAAGACCCACCACCGGGCTCAAATACAAATAGGGCTATACAGTTAGCTCCTCAAATACTCAATGTCCAGTGCACAACCGGACTACTCAAATTCCCAAAACTCCACTCTCGGAGTCAATTCACAATCTCAAGGATTAGCCTAGAAGTATCTCTCTCAATAGCATCTAACGGCATAGGGAATTCCTCAATGTCTAGTTTTCCAAGATTTAAGGTTACAACCAACTTATTGAATACTCTCATGTTCGGGACACCATGCTAGTAGTAGTTCCTCTCATTGGGGTTCGACTGTATTTCTAAGGGGTTTGGTGATCCCTTACCATTCATTACTTTACTCAAGGTTCGTATTTCGAACAACTTTCCAATCCTCTAGTTAGAGGTTACTCATATACTTCCACTAATATTTATCGTGTGGATTTAGTCGTTTCTGTTCTCTAACCGTTATCGGGAGGTTGCTACTCCCGTATATTCTCTCACGATTTAGTGCGTTCGTAGGTTGATGTTACCGTGTATTGGTTCAATAGACGTAGCGAGTTTCCACCATTTAATTAGTTTGCACTTGACTCCTTCTACGAGTCTCTACTCACACAAGACTCAACTATGAGTCGCACTACCAAACACAATCTCAATCAAGCAATTCATTCCCAATCCACATTTCATGAATTATACAAACTTTAATTAAAGGAACACAATCCATCCACAAACAACTCAATACAAACACAAGAGAGTACATACAAACCGATTCGTGCATTTATCTTGTTAGGTGTTCACACATCAAACAAGCACACAAATCGGGGTAACCAAGTTAGGATACAGAGCATGAGGAAATCATACCTTTCACCGGGGTTATCTTTACCGGGTGTTCCCTCGTTCCTCGGTTCACACTTGTTCCTCAAGTCTTACTCTTGAACCACTATTTACATGTCAAATGGTTCAATTAATATTAAGGTGTTACGGTATGTACATTATTGCTACTCCCGTACTTACCCCGTTATCCCGTTATTCCGGTTTAACTTAATGTACTTAAACTCACAACCTTCTCAATCACTTCCAACCTTTGTTTATACTTCTTAGGACCTTTATAGGTCACCAAACAACTCCTAAACATCATCTAAAACCAATGCCATTCAATCCCCCATGTTTTAAAGCCTTAAAAACACTTCCTGTTGAATTCTGGGGGTGGTCCGGGACCTGGTCCGGACCCTAGGTCCCGGACCAATACACTAGCAAACTCTCGGCTACATTTTACACCCTGGTCGGGACTTGGTCCTGGACTTAAGTCCCGGACCAATTCCTGCAATTACTCTCGGCTTGTTTTTAAGGGGTGGTCCGGGACTTGGTGCATATCCTAGGTCCCGGACCCTGCTAAAAACTGCTACAAGGGTGATTTTTCACCCCCTAATCAACCCTTAAATCACCCTCAAACTTTCCCTAATCTTTTCACAAGTTTTCTACATAATTAAACACCTCAAAACACTCCTTAAACCACCTCAAATCCTTGGTTAAATCCCTACTCCAATTCTTGTTCAAATCCAACAATTCAAGTTCTCACATTTTGCATTTTGCACTCTTTTGCATTTCTAACTCCTTCTTGCTAGTTTTTACACCTTACCAAGCCTACCAAATCACTTAATGGCCATACCAATTCATTCCAACATATCCACCATTCTAAAACCCAAGTCCAACTCTCATTTCCTAAGTCTTGCACACTAATCCCTTTTCTAGTTTTTCTAAAACATTTCCATACTCCATTGCTACAGATTTTCACCTCTCATATACTAGTTCTCCAAATGCCATTTCAAGGCTACAACTACACTCCAAACAACACTACAAACACCTAGGTTCTCCAATACACTAAGTCATCTTTAAACACTTGTTTTTCTACCAAAATTTTGCCATAACCTCCCCATAAACCTTACATGTCCAAACACCTCTTTTTCACCATTTTCAATCCTAAACTAGCCACACCCTTACAAGGGTCCTACCAGCACATAAACTCAATTCAAAATTCACCAAACAACAATATTGCTCAAATCTCAAATACAATGGCACTTAGGCCCTTAAATCAACAAGTCCACAATCATCCTCAAATCCAATCAACTACATTAATTCACATATTTTGGGTTCATTATTTAAATTTAACCCATCCCAATTCCTAAAGCAATTAAAACAAGTTTAAGGTAGATTTCTTACCTTAATTCACAAGTTCCTCTTTGATTCTCCTCTTCTCAAAATCGGTCAAGTGGGGATGGAGTTGCCAAACTCCACCCCAACATTCAAGAAACACAAAAATATACTCAATTAATTATCTAAACCCTTAGGAAATCTTAATTCAACCAAAAGGGCTTAGTACACAAAGTTAGGGTTTACCTTTGGAGATTTTTGAGAGGGGTTCTCACCCTTGAATCAAGAAGGGGATTAATCCACCATTGGAGGGTTGAAATGGAGCTCAAAATCAAGAAGAAAAACAAGGTGTGAGAGAGAGCCAAAATCGGCTACCAAGGGAGGGAGAACAAGAATGAGTTTTTCAATGAAATTTTTACCTTAGAAGAAAGAGGAGGCTCCAAGCTACAAGATGATGTGCTTTCCTCTTCAAATGGGGAAAACCCATGGAGATGAAGTTCTTCATTTTCGAATTTTGAAAAGAGGGAATGATAGAGAATGATGAGGGGAGTTCAAATATGTAATTTATTTTTGATTTGGAGCTCAAATGGAGCTTGGGGATGAAGAGGAAGTGAGGAAGCCATTGTTGGCTGGTTGAAGAACTCAAATCGGCAGCAAGGAGGAGGGAGGAACCGGATGGGAGAAAGAGAGGGAGGAAAGAGAAGAGGAAAAAGGAAGTGAGGGAGGAGAGAGAGGGAAAGGTAACTTTTGTACTTTTTTTTTGCTTTTTCTTTTCTTTCTTTCTTTTCTTATTTGTGTGTGAGTGAGGCTGCTCTCTTAATAAAAACCGGCCACTTAAATGTTACAAGCTGGAGCGTTTTTCGTCTTTTACAGAAAACGCTCGTTATTTTACCCGGTTTTAGCACTATTCACTAACCGGGCCCGTTTTCCGGAATTTCCTCGTTTCTTTAATTTTAATGGTTATTATACTCCCATGACTGTTTATTTATAGTTATTAAATGAACTATAATTTTTACGGGTTCGTTTGACCACTTAAAGTCACGTTTTCGGGTTTTCTCGAAAAACGTGCGTTAAAGCTTTATTAGCGTTTTATTACATTATTTGGATCTGTTTTCTTCGGGAATTGTTCCCATATATTGTTTAGGCATTATTAAGCCTTTTAAATTCATTTAATACCCTCTTTAAGGTTGTTTTCCTCTTACGGTCACTTAACGCTTAATTTAGCGTTTTTCGCTTTTAAAGCGTTTTTCTTGTTTCTTTTGGATTTATTCTTTCTACCAAAATTCATTAGGCACTAGTAGGCCCTCAATATCATATTAAAGTAATTTAATCACCCTAATTAAGTCCGGGGTATTTCAGTAACACACTTCTAGTTTCTTCCTTGTCCTTTCTGATTGACTTTCTGTCTCTGTACATCTACGATTATTACTTAGTGCATGATGCACTTGTCCCTTACATGTCGAGACGTTCTGGTTTATGTATTCATTGATGTATCGCATTATGGCACAGCTCCAGATTATCTTGTTTCTAAGTAACTGTCAGTTGCAGTATTGCTTGGTATTCTTCATTGTATATTCTATTACTATACGTCGGGCTGCCAATAATATTGTAAGGTTTACCCTGCTTGTGATGCTCATGTGTACGACATGCATCTTCCAGTATCCTCTTTGGGTAAATATACTCTGAGGTTTTTCTACGTGGCATATACTGTAATTTAGTTTTCCCTTGATTTTGATTCTTCATTATTGAGTTCTTTTCAAGTTTCACTTGATTGTTTTGTGCATGTATGCTTATCTCTGATTGCTGCTTATGACGGTGATTCCACTGAGATTCTTCTCGTCAATATTACTGAGGCGTCTTGCTCTTCATCAGAGTTTCCATTACTCTTTTTATTTACAGTGTTGGTTATTTCCCGTGTTCTTCACACTAGTTGCCTTCGCATGTGGGGCACCTTCATGATATATTACTACTTACCTGTCCAACTTAGGACTATTTCTTGTTAAGTCCATAAGCTCTCGCACGTTTAGTTGAAGCATTCTTCTTTCCATGGGTCCTTACCCGATTGGTTCACTATATATATTCTCCATTGATAGTGGTAGCGTCCTGATAGTGGGGTTCATCATCTTTGTCGGTGTTGTTGGTGCATTCAGTGGTTCAGTTGTTGTAGTTGTAGAGTTGTAGTATTCTTGTTGGTCTAAAATTTGTCTTCCACTCGCCACCTCTTGTATTTGTAGTCGTCGGTGTTCGGGTCTTGTATTAATATTGGGGCATACTTAAAATTCCTCTCTTTGATCTACAGGTCATCATCTTGTGATTCTGGTATTTGAGTTTACTATCACCATATTCGGTTTTCATTTTCAATGTAAAGTATGAGCTACGGTCGAGCCGTGCATCTTGTATAAAATATAGAAAGATTTCCTGTTGTTTATTGATTCACCAATTGTCGGTAGTACTTACACGATCTCTATTGTCTGTTCCTCAGGTATACCACAGTAGGGTTCCCGCTAAGGTTTCTAACAAGGTACCGTTGTTTCGCAATTCCTCATGTTCGTGCGGTTTATGAATCAACTTATGTGAGTATTAGTATAATGTTTCTACTTTTTATATTCTACCATGCTTATAGGTAGGTTCTCGTTCGATATACTGGGTTTGAATTCATAAAGAAAGACTGGTAGTCGATCTTTCCCTTCAGATGGCAATATGGCCATAACTTAGAAGGTAGCTTGAGAATACTCTCATTATAGGTAAATGTCTCTTGATCTCATATTTAACTTATTAACATGGCTCATGGTATAATAACAGTTAGTATTTCCCTCACAGTAGACTATTTTTCCGACATACGTGGAGTCGTTTTCGCTACTTAATCTCTACAGGATAACCTGGACAATTTAACTCTTAATTTACACTTTCTACATCTTATATACTGTATTAGTCAAATTTTATACTAGAATTAAGAATAAATACCTACTTTTCACAGAAATATTTGTGACCACTTGTAGGGAGTCTCAGGAATCATCCAACCCCGACGTGGTCAGCGTCAATGTTGAACTATCCTTCCACACCATTTTTGTGTTTGGTTTTCCCTTGATCTAACCAGAATCAAGTTCGACCACCCACGTCAAATATCAAACAACCACATAATTGTCAATTTCCAATTTTTATCTTATCAAGACTTTGTGACATGGCGGATACTGCATTTTTCCCTTGACCACTATACAACTAATCCAATATCTGTTATAACCTATACTCAAAATTAGTGCATTCCTTAATCCCCGGAGCTAAGTTCCTTTGATCAACTCATTTAGCGGGGAAGCCAGTTTTTCCTCTTGGCATAAAAGATAAATTCTTATTTAAACATCTAGACACTTACTGCCTAATCATTATTTCATTAATCATTTTAACTCGTAAATCCATAACACAATCTAAGAATTCAGTTATGGACTTGGATACCTTAGAATACACTCTTCTCTTAAAAGGCTTATCTAGTATTTAACTTATCAGGGTTTGATTATTGCCTACACTTGGTTATCATCACTTGGAACAAAGACTGCCATAGTTATTACTAAGTTTGGGATAAGACTCCAAGGAAATTTTTTTATAACTCGATCGACAATTACGGTTTCATACTGTATTATTTCCTCCGCCTTAAAGCTTGGCTTTTTCTTACTCCCTTTAAACTCCATGAATCAGGTGAACCATATGTTCAACCTAGGTTAAGTATCTTTTAATATTAGTACCATTTCAAACTAAGGGTTTCCAGTTTGAATCCTACGGTTTGGTGACAAGACAATCAAAGCTTACAGTTGTTTCTTCCTCTTAGAAACGTGGTTAATCCACAACTCAATGACTTCCAAAAATAGGTCGATTAGGTGTATTAAATAGAGGATTTAAAGTCATAGAGATTGGTATATAACGTTAGGAAAGTTCACGTGTAAAACACTTGTTACAAGCCAAGGGGTATGTTTTCCTACTTTTAAGTTTAACCTCCACTAATGTTTAGCGTATATACGAATTCAAACTCTTAATATAACTTACACTACCTCCATTGCTAGTGTCAAGGAGAGTTATTCATTATCATGTTCATATTAAAATTTATATTACATTGGGAGTTAACTTTATTTGATTCCATGCGCTCTTTACTCGCATTCACAAATTGAGCTGTCATAGAAGACATAAGCTCGTATAGATCCATAAGGATAGTGTAGGACAAGTGCCTCATAATAGGGTAGGTATATTTTCTGATACTTAACCCTCTGAAATATATCAATACTCCCCAAAAGTTTTAGGTTTACAACCTCCAAATTATATGTATATATGTAGCATTTGGTATTGCTAATTAGGTGGTTCTCCTGACTTCAGAATATATAGATTCAAAGTTTGTTCTTTCCTCTTTATTAATTAGGAGTCCAGCATTGTCACTATATTGATACTAGCTGCGACCCCTGATATTTGCTCAGGTATTTAAAACCTGTGCTTATCCATGATGGATGTATTCATTAGATATAGTGAGATTCTGTTTTTCTTGACCTTATCATTGGTTATTTTTATAGGTCTATTCTGATTGTCATATTTCAAGGTTTCGCACGATCTTCTCGCGAAGTTAATAGGGGATTGTAAGATTTTCCAGTCCCGCACTGGGCGGTAAGCTCAGTGTCTGGGTATCCCATAAAATTCAGTGTTTGCTCTTTCCAAGGAGGTCTTCATTTGCCTTCCTGGTGCCTTAACTCATGCATTCGTTCTTCACGCATTATTAGGGTATGTTGACTTTACTCGACTCTGGGTATTATTTTATCGCCGTCTCGGAAGGTAAGATCTGATGTCCTTGCAGTTAGCCACTGCTTGTGGGTCTTTATGGTTTCCACCTTTATTTGGTTTACTGAAGCAGCACTTATTGTAGCAAGTGCATCATGCAGGTTGGATCATCATGCAGTGTATGTCCATTGTGATATATATACTCCTTCACCACTGTATACTTGGCGGTATTGTCAGCCTTTCTTGTTGTCTTTGGTATGGCGTCACTATCTTTCAATAAAACCCTTTCAATAACTCAAGTAGTCTTAAGTACTTATGTTAATTAATGTATTCCTTTTCGTGACATATGCTCGTTATTTAGGAAGGTCATAACTCGTAGTTACTGTAAGTTTTGAACAGTTGTTAACGCCCTTCGGCGGACCAAGTAAAAGCTAAGTTACTACTCCTCACTGTACTATCTCGCACCCTGTATCCCAAGACTAATTTCGGTTGTATTCAGTTCTCAGAGCGTAACTACGCTCTGATACCACTTTTTGTAACACCCCAACCCGAAACTCCACAACCTGAACGATGATAGCTCCCAAAAACAACTGGATATGCAGCGGAATAAGTACATAAAATGGGTGGTGCTACAACGCCGTTAGTCACCCATGTGACTAACAAGGCTAACTCCAATACAACTTACAAATGTTACTGCAATACCCCTAACATTTAAATAATTAAGTAATGGTAAATATATATTATTTAGGGGATTATTAAACCCTAAGAGAGTATATAAACACTCCGGCGTTAAAAACGCACCCAAACTCCTTAAGGTAAAAAACGTGCGTTAAAGCCCGACCTTAAGATAAACAAGTTATCTAAGCTATAAACTTCATATGAAGTTAATCAAGGATCATTATATGACCCTTAGAACGCAGGACCTCATCAAAAATTGAATAAAAATACAAATGGCTCGGGAGTTCCCTTAAAGGCCCTTAAGGCCCGAAAGTCCCGGAGATATGTTATAGGATGAAGTAAAGCATTACACTTCATTCCAAATACACTATAACATCATTATTTAACATGCTAAAGGGAATAGTCGAGCTACTTCCTCAAAAATGAACAAAGTACTCGGACGAATTTCTTAACGCTCCTTTTTGCCCGGTTAGCCCGGGAATTGTGTTCTGAGTTGATATAACCCCATGTAACTTAATGTAACACCTTAACATATTATTATTGACTATAAAAATGTTTATAAACACTTGGAACACATAGCGACTACTTATTTTCCGGAAAATCCTTAAAGCACAAAAACGCACCTTCGGGTGTCACAAAAATGCGTTTTACGCAATTACCTTGAAGCTTTTGAGGAGCCACGAGTTGATAATATTAAAAGGGGATAAATTGACCATCTAAATCAATTGATGGCAGTACTAAATTCATAGTACAAGTGGGGGCGATTTTAGGATAAAAAATGTACCTAAAATCAGTATTTTTACCTTAAAACTTTCACCTTTTACCATAATAAAAACGTACCAATTAAATGTTGGAACCTATTACACATATTAGTATGCTCTTAGTACAATATAGTGTAACAAAAATCAAGTTAAAAATCAGACCCATTCACTCTCTATTGTATGCGCCATTTAAGGTGGTAAATGACTAGGATTTTTGCAAAATTGTATCTTATGTAAGATGACTCATCCTAGCAAGTATTATATGTTAATGTAGCAACTGATTTCACTCAAATAATACTCCTCCACCGTATGACCTGCAAGGAATCAAGAAAACATTAGTTAAACAAAGTTATAGGAATTAGACTACATAAAATAAACAAGCTATAACCTACCTTATTCAAGTTGTAAACAAGCAAACAAAATAGCCATGTGCTGTCTTAGGGGCTACCGATTTCTATACAGAAAAGAGGGAGTATGATTGTCTTACATTAATCAAAAGAAAACACCACTAATTAAGATAGCCTTCTTATCTTCAAATGACAAAAACAACTACCTATGTACAACACCACCATTACTGATTGGAATCAAGGAGAAAGGAGGTAGGCTTCCTTATTTAAATCAAGTGGGAACATATACCTAACTTCCATGATCAAATTGTTGCAATTAACAAAATCTAATTATCCTCCTAGCACTCCATTAGCCGTGAGTCTACAAGGATTTGGAGCCTTCCATTTCCATCATGGTCGAACACCTACAAGGAAGAAGACAAGGTTAGTGCCAATAATCAAGCTTAGTAAATTCAAAAGAAAGATAGCCACCCACATTGTCTTGTCCTCTTCTTACAAGTAATCAACAAAGACATCTATTATTTCTTTCCAATCAACCGTGGGACTAGTCTAATTAAGAGGCCTTTGTGGTCAATTTTGGAATCAAAATAATTAAAAACATGTCATAGAATAATGCCTTGTGACATGCCAATAATTTCCAAATTTGATCCTTCTCATTCTTGCCTTAATACATACGTAGCCTCATTCACTTATCTTTGCCTCATCACCGAATTGGTAAGTCCCTTGCTAAGCTCTTTTTCTTCTTCCTTTGTTATGATAACTCCTTAGAGCTCTAAAGCTTCATTAATGGTGTTCTAAGTTCTAACACCATTTTAATGTAATTTCCTAGCTAAATCTCCTAAGTCTTGAAGCAAGAAATCATCCTAGCAACTTCTACAATTTTCGCCAAGCATAAGTGTTCCAAGGAGGTTCCTAGATTCAACAACAACACAAGGAACAACAAGATCAAGTTAAGGTATATTTTCATGTTGAAAATCTTAAGAAAATTCCTTAAGGTATTTTCGAAAATTAAGAGCTTCTAAACCTATATTCTCTTCATTATTTCATGAAGGAAATTTGGATCTACAATCATCCCAAGGTGTATCAAAAATACCTTGTTAAACTCCTGAGGTAAACTCTTGTAAAAATTACTACAAATATTATTTATAAACTCTTGTTAGAAGTCTAACAAATAGATCTCCTATATATGTACAAGGAGGCCGAAATACCTTCATCAAAATAGCATTTGGAGAGCTTGGAATCCAAGGAAAAATCAAGTACAAGAATTGTCTTGATTTAAGGGTAAACTTATATAAGTAAGGTTTATTAAGTTTAAGTTGGTTTAAGCTTCAAACTTTAGTATAAAAAATTATGTACAACCTCTAAATAATTAAGGCCGAAAATAGTATAGGTTATATTTTCAAGAAAATGATTTATAACATATAAGGTAAGGTTATTACCTTAAGGTATATATTTGTGTCACAAAAATTAATTATATTGCACTTATAATTAAACCGAATGGTCTAGGGATAAAATGTTCTTTTTTGAGTTTATAATCATTTTAAGTCATTAGCATAATTTTTAGAAGTGTTATATGGCTTATACACATTTATAAGTATTTATTATAAGGTATAAAACAAGTTTTAAAACCATATGGTAAAATGAAATTGGGGACGAGAGCAATATGTAATATTTGGTGAATTTTGAAATATATATAAATGTATTAACTTATATTATAAATTTTGGGAACATTAAAAATAGCTACAAGTATTTAAATGACTAGTTTATAAAGTTATGTGGTTAAAATGTGAATTTTGAAAAGTTTGGAGTGTTTAATTTAATTGCCGAGAATTAAAGGGGTGATTTGGTATAATTATGTTATAACATAAGGTAGGAATTAATATTGTGAATTTTGGTGAATTTAAATAAGTGATTAAGTGTTAGAATAACAGTTTATAAAGTTTTGGGTGCTATTTTGTAATTATTGAGAAGTTTAGAGTTAAAGCCGAATTACTTATGATTTTATGGGAATATTAAGGTATTAATTATGAAATTAAGTCTTGGTCAAAGTGTTGAGCAAAAACTTTGGGTTAAAATGATTTATGACATAAAATATTAAGTTTATAAAAGTTTTGGGATGAATATGTAATTTATGAAAAGTATATATGTAAAAACTGAATCTAATATGGGTAGAAATGTAATTTGCAAAATATATGGGTCTTTTTGGTAAGTAAGAAGAATTAAATATTAAAAACTATAGTTTATAAGTTAATATGTAACTTATATAAAGTTTTGGGGTTAGATTGTAAATATAGAGAAATTTAAGTTGAAACCGAAAACATATGTGGATAAATGGTGATTACCGAAAGTTAATGTGAATATTGGTAAATTATAAAAGTTATATGGTCATTTGGTAATTTATAAAGATTAGAGCATTTATTTGGTAAATACCGAAATGATTTAATGGGTAATAAATAAATTATGAAGGTTATATGTTATTTGATAATTTATAAAAGTTGTTGGGTACAAAATATAAATACCGAATTATTATGGTTGGTTTTGTAATTTAATATGGAATATAATATAAAGTTTATAAAATAATTGTGGTTACAATAAAAATAACCAAAGGGTGTAATATAAAGGATAAGTGGAATTAATTATGAGTATATGATTAAAGAAATGAAAATAGACTATAAGGTAGAATTCATTATCACATGTGAACTCCACATAAAATAATGAACTGTTAGGTTGTCTAGAACCACTGTTTAAAAAACATGGGAAAAATAAAGAACACACAGAGTTAGTATACAACGAGAATAAACTCTACAGAGACAGTACTGTAATATTTAGTGGACAGTCACATTAATATTACCCGTTATTGTATGTGTAAATAGCAGCGTACGGGAAAGATTTACTAGAGCCTGAACTGTCAAGCTAGCTGTAATCACGGTGAACGGTATGTTAATTGTGTGGTCTGAATGTCCTAAGGATTTTTTCTAAGGTCCAGACATTGTGTGCTTAATTATTAAGAGCGATATCTGTGATTTTATGTATATGATATTGTATACTGTATTGCTCGACACCACTGCGTTTTGTTTATATGCGAATGTCTTATGACTGAAAGTTGATACATTTTAACTAGAAAAGACTAACTGACCTTTAGGTATTATTGAACCTAACTGATGGTCAACTGTTAAAGTCTTAATTCGAGTATTGGTTATTATGTCACTAACTAACAAATTTGAACGCAAGCGGAAAGGAAAAAGGAGAAGAAGTTTGGAGCGCAAGCAAGTCGAGAAAGAAGGAAATGGTTTTATTACATTATGCTTAGAATTTTTTTTATTACAGAGGAGATGATATGCTCAGAAGAGGGATGATGTATTTTGAAGCCTAACCCACGAGGTGTATATATATACAAGTAAACTACCAAAATTATGTTAATCTAATTCAAACTTCCTATTTCAGAATTGGCAATACAAAATTCAAAATTGGCAATACAAAACGTTTCATTAACTAATGGACTAATGGTTATCAACTGGGCTGGGTTAGCCCATATGGAATGGGTGACTTTACTCCACACCAACACCCCCCCGCAGCCGATGGTGATCTTGATCAACGAGGCTTGAAATGTGGGTGTTGGATATACCCATGCGGTCAAGTTGTGCTTTGTAAGATGTTCCAGGTAGAGCTTTTGTCATCATGTCAGCCAACTGTGTTGATGTGGGGGTGTACACAACATCAACGAGTCCTTCTTGAATTTTATCACGGACGAAATGACAATCAATTTCTATATGCTTGGTTCGCTCATGAAAGACTGGGTTACGAGCTATGTAAATGGCAGACTGGTTGTCACACTTGACAGGTATGGGATGTACATTGGAAACATCAAATTCATGTAGTAGTCTGCTTAGCCATGTGAGCTCTGCTGTCACACGTCGCAAAGAACGATATTCAGCCTCTGCACTAGAAAGAGAGACTGTTCCTTGCTTTTTAGTCTTCCAAGAGATTGGACTGGTACCAAGGAAGATATAATAGCCAGAGACAGACTTACGAGTGTTTGGACATGCTGCCCAGTCTGAATCACAGTAGGCAACAAGATCCAATTGAGGTGCCGTAGATTTATTGAGAACAATACCGTATGTCATTGTTCCCTTAACATAGCACAAGGCATGGATGGCGGCGTCCATGTGCACATCACAAGGGTTCTGCATAAACTGGCTTAAAGTTTGGACAGTGTAACTAAGATCTGGCCGTGTGTTGGAGAGATAGTTTAATTTTCCCACTAATCTCCTATAAGGAGTGGGATCATCTAGCGGTGTGCCTTCTGAGCGTAGGAGTTGTGAGCCCACTGCCATAGGCCCAACTGTTGCCCTTTTATTATCACACCCGTATTCCTTGACCAGATCCATGCAGAATTTTCGTTGGGACAATACTACGCCTCGGGGTGTGGGAATAAATTCTATCCCAAGGAAATAGTGCAAGGTCCCCAAGTCCTTGATTTTGAAATTGTCATCAAGAGCTTGTTTGATGTTGTCAAGATCCTCTTGATGATTTCCAATTAATAACATGTCATCGACATAGACTGCCACATATATCTACTCGACGGTGCCGTTCTTCCTAAGGAATAAAGAATAATCGTTCTTGGATTGTTGAAATCCAAGGTTTTGAGAAAGTAGGCTAATTTGGAGAACCATTGCCTGGAAGCTTGCTTCAACCCGTACAGAGATTTCTTTAGAAGACAAGCTTTGTTACGTCCTGTGATATCTAGCCCGTGTGGGATTTTCATGTAAACTTCCTCGTCAAGATCCCCGTGCAAGAAGGCATTATTAACGTCTAGTTGATTGATGATCCACCCCTTGTGGAGAGCGACTGTGATAAGGGCACGTATGGTTGTCATTTTTACAACCGGAGAAAAAGTTTCGTGATAATCAAAGCCATGTCGCTGGGTGAACCCTCTTGCAACTAAACGTGCCTTGTATCGTTCCAACGTGCCATCGGACTTCAGTTTTACTTTGTACACCCATTTACAACTAACCATTTTCTTACCCTTGGGTAAGTCAACGATTGTCCAAGTGTGGTTTTTCCTCTAAAGCTCGTAGCTCACTTTGCATGGCTTGCTGCCAGTGCACGTGCTTGACGGCTTCATGATAAGATTGGGGTTCTTCCAATTGTTCAATATTGGTGGACACAGCAAGAGCAAGGGATGAACTAGGTCGTGTGTCCGTGAGGTTCTCACATTGTATTAAAGAATTCATCCCTTTATTCTGCCTATAAACTCGTTCGTCGAGCACATCTTGAAAGGCTGTGTTACATATATAGTCGTTAAGATAATCAGGCCTACGAGTCTCTCTCTGTGATCGGCGAAGCCCGTCATCATTGGTTTGATCATGTTCTGGAATATAGGTGTGTTCCAGGACTGTTTCGTGTGCAAGAGGAGGAGAAGAGGGGGTATTGTCATTTGTCACAGAGTGGACCACATCACGGGGTTCATCGACATTCGTTGTAGGGTGAACCACTCCACGAGGGTCATCGTCAGAGACCAAGACGGTGGTATGCTAGGTTGTTCCCCTGAACAAGTTACATGTTCTCCCATTCCATTGGCAAAGGGAAAAACATCTTTGTGGAATTTAACATCTCGACACACGTCAATTTCTTTGTTACCAAACTCAAGACTTTGTGCCCTTTCTTGCGGGTTTCCTCTCCCAGATATACACAAGCTTCGGCCCGGGGATTGAATTTGCCTCCCTTTTCTTCAACTATGGTCTTGTAACACAGACATCCAAAAGGTTTAATGTCATCATATGTCGGTTGTGTTTCATAAAACCGCTCATATGGTGTTTTTTCCCAACAGGGCCTTAGTAGGTAATCTGTTAATTAGATAAACCGCATGAAGAATACATTCACCCCAATATTTTGTGGGAACCTGAGACTGATACCGCTCTAGCCGTTTCAAGCAGGTACTTGTGCTTACGTTCTACAACGGCGTTTTGTTGCGGTGTGTGTGCACAAGTGGTTTGGTGGAGTATACCATTTTGTGCGAGAAACCTTTGCCTAAATTAGAACTGCCTAATTCTTTGGCATTATCACTCCTAAAAACTTTGATTTTCGCATCAAATTGTCTCTCCACCATTCGAACAAAATCCACTATTGCATCCCAGGCATCCCCTTTATGTTTTAGTAATTGAACCCATGTAATCCTTGTATAGTCATCAACTAGACAAAGAAAGTATCTATATCCATTGTATGTGGTAACGTTAAACGGCCCCCATACATCTAAATGCACCATGTCGAAGGGTTTATTGGTTTTAATTTCGGATCTACCAAAGGGTAAGCGTTGACCTCGTGACTTATAACATATATCGCATGCAAATTTTGGAGAAAAATCAACTTGTTTTATCAACTTCATTTGAACGAGTTTCTGATATGGCACATGCCCCAACCTAACATGTAGTTCTTTCGCATTTCTAGTAACAAAATTAGCAAATCCTAAAGTACTGCTCATGCTCAGGTTTCCTTGACGTCTTTGCTGATGGGAAAACCATTGATTCATCCTTCCTTGATCCAGAATGTAGAGACCATTCTGTTCGAGCCCGATCACTTCAGTCTCCTTTGTAGTAGGGTCCTGGATCAGACAAGTTTCCATGCCAAAAGTTAGAGGTTGTTGTTCCTGTTCGACCATTCTCTTCACAGAGATCAAATTGAACATAAAATCTGGAATAAATAGCACTCCTTTTAACCAGAACCGTTCTCCCAATCTTACATCTCCCACCATAGAAACTTGTTGAGGCCTTCCATCCGGCAAAATCACAGATCTTTTACATTTTAAAGTTTTCCAGTTTTCAAATAAATCCCGGCACCAGACATATGGTCCGTAGCACCAGTATCAAGGATCCATTTCCCAGTTAAACCTCCAGTATCATGCAGAATTTTACTCATCAGGCATAGTTGCTTGCTGCAAAATTAAAACGATTACCTGAAAAATGGCAATAGCTAGGATCTCCTCCCTTCGACTTGATCGCTGGCACGGATGATGCTAGCAATCTGCTGTATTTCTTCACGAGTAAACCCTTTCACCGTCTTACTACCTTCGCTTGAATTTTCTCCAAAAGCTAAAACAGCCACGCTCTTTTTCCTGTGTGCCAGTACTTTCTCCCTCCCATGGAGATGAAAACAGTCATCGGCAGTATGCCCAGTCTTCTGGCAGTAAGTGCACTTCTGTCTAGCATAACATTCTTCAAAAACATGCCCGTTCTTTTTGCAAAAGGTGCAGTTCTTTTTCTTTCTTTCTCCAGTATTCTTCTCAGGACCGCCTTTCCTGGTTGAATTCGAGCCACCAGCAGCAGTAAAGAAAGAGGCATCAGATTCTGATTTCTTCTGGGCTTCCGCAAGGAACGACATGGAGCTGCTTTTCTCTCCTTCCGTGTTAGCGCCTTGCTGTTGTTCTTCATGTATCACCAGGGCAAAAGCACGCTCAAGTGAGGGCGTTTCTTTCATTGGCAGTATTTGGCCATGCACGTGAACGAATTTCCTGTCGAGACCCATTAGGAAATGGATTAGACGGTCTTCTGCAATCTGCTTGCACAGAAGATCTCTCGCTTCTCCGGAACATGTAGGAAAGGGACGGGCCAAGTCCAATTGTCCCCAGATGCTCTTCAGTTTCCCGAAATACACCGTCACTGTATCGCTCCCTTGCTTCAGTTCGCCTAGGGTTTGCTTGAGGTATGAATTGTAGCAAGGTTGGTCTGATCGTACCTTTCGCAGAGGCAATCCCAAATTTCCTTGGGATCTTCTGTGAACATGACGGTTTGGGCTATGTTTGGTTCCAGGGCTGTGGTAATCCAGGAGCGAACCAGGGAACTCGCACGAGTCCAGGCCGCTTGTCGAAGGGGATCTCCAGATCCTGGGTTTTTAACGGAGCCATCTATGAAACCTTGTTTGTTTTTAGCCTTCAATGCTGTGACCATCGACCATCTCCAGGTTGTGAATCCTGTCCCGTCAAATTTTGGAGCGAGTTGCAAGCCGGGCTGTTCGGAGACATGGACGTACAGCGGTCACCGGTATCTATGGTGTTTGCCGGCGCAATGGCCTTTTCTCCCTCTTTTCCGATTGAGTTTTCGTTATCCATCGCCGATTAAAGTGAGACCTGCTCTGATACCATAACAAATTTGAACGCAAGCGGAAAGGAAAAAGGAGAAGAAAGGTTTGGAGCGCAAGCAAGTCGAGAAAGAAGGAAATGGTTTTATTACATTATGCTTAGAATTTTTCTTATTAACAGAGGAGATGATAGCTCAGAAGGAGAGATGAGGATTTTGAAGCTAACCCTCGAGGTGTAATAGATATAACCAAGTAAACTAACCAAATTAATGTTAATCTAATTCAACTACTTCAACCTTCCTATTTCATAATTGGCAAATACAAATTAAAATTGGCAATACAAAAACGTTTCATTTAACTAATGGACTAATGGTTACAACTGGGCTGGTTAGCCCATATGGATGGGTGACTTATTACTCCAACACTAACTCAAGGGCTAATTATAAAGAGGAATCCAGACTGTTTCGACTTTCTGGTTGCGCATCGTGATCACTAACGAGAGACTTCAATGGGGAGTCACCAAGGGAATCCATCAGTCACATTCGATGATGGCAGAGGGCACTGCGTTGGTGCACAGGTTCGACCGGATCGGTCAATTATCCAGGGCCATAAGGTCAGCTGGTAACGGTTTCATTTGGAACCCAGGGGACACACTGTCCATTATTAAAGATTATTAAGGTTGTCTTGACATGCCGCCTGAGGTGAAATTAATTGGAAAGGTTAAGTGGTTGGTTTAAAAAGGATAAGGGTCATGTGACCTGCTAACAAGAACGTTGTGTAAATACGTATGCCTTGTCTGGCGATTGAGGGATGGTTGGTGTTGATTATTGGTGTTTGTATTATTATGCACTAATTTTTGCTGGTGAATTGTTATGTGATTGTTCAATGTTTACAATTATTACTGTTATTCTTGTAAACCGGATTATCTTGTAATGAATCTAATATCAGATGGCTAAAACGACTTAAGGAATCTAGATGACTTAGGACTACATTTACTTTAGCATACCAGCATTTCGTTTGCTGAGCCTTCAATGGGCAAAACATTTCAGGTCACTGAGGAAGACACAAGCCGGAGTGCGGGGAACAGGGTACTGCTGTGCTTTAATAAACACTTGTAGTTTTATTATGTACTATACTTTGGAGATGGTTGTATTTCATTTAGTTGCTCATTTATTTGGATTTGGGTCTGTAATAATTATAGTGCTCAGTATCTGTTTCATCACAGCGATCAGTAGTTGAGTGGATGGATAGAGTAAGGATGCCTTGTTGCTCACAAGGGTGGGTAACAGGCGTGTAACACCAAGTATAGTAGTTTTTATTTTCTGCTGCGACGTTATTTATTTTGCTACTACTTGCGCGACGTTAATTCAGGATAGGACTAGGGGTGTTTACAGTTACAGTCTGAGCGCTGAATACAAACCGCTTAAAACAACAAAAGCTAATAGTAAAAGTACAGTACTGTAAAGTGATACAGATAGTAATGATCCCATGTCTTAATTCTACCCCACCTACACTCGGTCGGGTAATCTTCTTTCTTTCTTCAGGTACCTGAAAAATGTAGCCACCGAATGGCTCAGCAAATAAATGCTGTTATGTAAAATGTGCAGCAGCCCATAAGCTAGGGCCCGCACAACTACTTGGTTGTAAGCATGCGGTTCATTTTTATCAAACACAAAAAACATGCATCATATATAATTCACTCAAGTAGCCATACAAGGTCAATAACATCACAATGAGAAACATGACATCAGAGGTCCAGTTAGTAATTTAATTTTGGATCGGGTATGATAAACCCTGCAGACGATATTAGATTCTCTCGTTAATGGTCGGGTAATAATCCCACAGGAGAGAACGTAGTCAACTCCTGTACTTAAATATAGATGTGGGTATCGTACCCTCGAGAGAATGAAATCTTTCTCTCAACTTCAAAATCATATGTGGGTATCGTACCCTCGAGAGAATGCAGTCCTTCTCCCAGCTTAAAATGTTCCGGTACTAACCCGGTGAGTGGACAAAGTCTACACCCCAAACCACCGTCATGACGTATACTGTATTTGAGGACGACCTGTGACAGGTACAAGCCTCCATATTTGCATGCATGGCCAGAAACATCTGGGCTCCTCGCTTCTCATAGCATTGAATATGTTAGACGTCACACAAGGACGTTAACAAGCACACTGTTGTGTATTGTCAGTTGTCACGTTAAGGACAACGACGTTATTTATGAAGGAGGTTAGTGAGAAACTGAGTACAAGTTCTCGGTATAATAATACGCAGGTATTTAATCCTGGTAATGTAGAGTTGCATGTGTGGCACATACACGTTATAGTTAGTATCGTTCACGCACATAAAATAACACAGCAATGCATAGAATAATCACAACGATACACAAACGCAAGTGCAACATATTACATGCAATTATCTTGGTCGTTATTACACACAACAGATAGCACACAAGCCGGTGTAATCCGTTAGCAAACAGGTTGCAAGAATCCATACCGTTCACCGAAGATTGTACTCGATTAATTCCCGGTCAACGTCTGGTCAAACAAAGTCCTAAAATAGGATTAACTAAGAGTGTTAATTTATGTTACTCTCGTATAATAATTTTTCGTATCATGAAATGTCCTCGTATTCGTTATTTCAAGTGAGGTTTATTTTTAACGCTTAGATAAATCTCCTTTAACCTCTTAACCTTAATTATGTTTAAGGTTTTCCTATATAATTTAAAACATCGCAGTCTTTACTTATAAGACTTATATTGTATGGTAATTCTCTTTTAATTACCTCCATTATCTTATGTACCGCATCAATTATTTTTTCTCTTAACTTAAATAATTTCCTTGAATGTATTTTTGTATAAACGAGTATTATTCACATGACATGTTGTATTTGTCCAACGACATAGCAATTTACAATTCCATCAATGACATTTATTAGTTACATGTTAATTAATTCTATCACTCCAAATATTATTTGGTATTCGCACCTTAAATTCCTCATATTCATTTCCTTTTTGATTTACTTGAAAATCTTAAATGTGTATATTTACACATGTATTATTTATGATACATGATTTAATTGTCTAAATGACATAACAACTTTATAATTTCTCAAATTGTATCTACCACTCACGCATGGGCTTATTTCCCATATCTTTTATTAATTACAAACTAACTCCAAATAATATTATTTCTTTTACAAGTAAATTACTTGTACTTGTATAACATATAGTTTTAATTTATTAAATCCTTAAATCATACTTTCCTTTTCTAAATCTTCTAAATATCCATATAGGACCTACAATATTTTTAATCCATACTAATACAAATCAACTTTTCGGTTATTATATCATAACCTCAATTATTTCATAAACTTTACATTATACTCCAAATTCATTATATTACATAGTTTTATTTTCTTAATTAATTATTTTCAAAGCCACCAATAAAAATTCGGTAATTATTATTTGAACACCTTAACTTCTATAAATCACCAATTAGCCACATTAATTTTCGGCTTTGTCATTCATTTTCTTATAATTACATTTTAAACCCCAAAACTTTATATAAGTTACATATTAACTTATAACCTATAGTTTTATTATTTAATTCTCTTAATTACCGAAATGACACAAATAATTTTATAAATTATGATTCAACCCCAAAATACCATTCGGTTTTATTATTACTTTTTATAAATTACATATTCACTTATAAACTATAGTTTTAATATTAATTCCCTTAATAACCAAGTGGACACTTATCTTCTTACTAATTATGCAACCGCCCCTATTAAAATCAATTTTGCATTTAAACTTCCATAAATTACATAATCACCCCAAAACTTTTATAATTATTATTTTATGTCATAAGTCATTTTAAACCCAAAGCTTTTGGTCAACACTTTGACCAAAGCCTAATTTCATACTTAATACATAATATACCCAGAAATATATATATATATATATCTTATTTTACACTAATCTCTTTCCAGATTACAAAATAGCCCCAAAACTTTATAAAATGTTATTTAAACACTTAAACACTTGTTTAATTTAACCAAAATTCATAAATTAATTCTTATACTATATTATATATAATTATTCCAATAACATCATTAATCTCGGAAATCATCTTATGTTCCCCAAACTTTCTAAAAATTACATTTTTTACCACATAACTTATAAAACTAGTCATTTAAACACTAGTAATTATCTTAACTTACCCAAAATTCATAATATGAATTTATATACATGTATAGCTCATTAAAACCTATTTTTCACCAATTGAATTCGGCCATCATTATGATGCCATATAATTTCTAAAACTTGATTTATAACTTATAATAATTATACATAAATACATATGAGCCATATTTCTCATGTAAAAATTATTGTAATGTCTTAGACATATTTTTAGCTCAAAATGGAGCAAATGCTCTCCCTAGATAATTCGGCCATAATATAAACTCTTCATAAATGATTTTTGTGACATAAAATTATATCTTATGGTAAACAACTTTAGCTTAAGAGTTATAATATTTTTCTTGGTAAATAATCTCACTTATTCGGCCTTAATTAATTGGAGATGTGTACAAAATTTTTGTACACAATTTATGAGCTTAAACAAAGCTTTAAACATTAAGGATTAACTTAATATACTTACTCTTAATCAAGGATGATTAGGTACTTGATTTCTCCTTGAATTCATAAGCTTCCTCCAATGGAATTTGATGCTCCCATTTTCGGTTTCCATACAAGAAAGGAAGGGGTTTAGGAGTTGGATCTTAACAAAGATCTTAAGTAGATTTATAAGATGTTTTCAAGAGATTTATCATAGGAATTTACCTTAAATTTTGGTGCTCCTAGGATGGATGGAGAACCAATTTTCCTTCATGAAATTGATGAAGAAATCATGCTTAGAAGAGTTGGAATTTTCGGTTATATATATAGCATGTCTTAAGGATCTTTCAAGCATAAAAATACCTTAAGTTAACCTTGAATGCTCCTTGGTTTAATGTTGATCATTCAAGAAACTTCTTGGAGCATAAATGCTAGCCGAATTCTTGTAGTAGTATTAGGTTGATGTTTGCTTCAATACTTGATGAAGAAAGCTTGAAGTTAACACAAAAATGAAGATTGGCATTAAAACTCCATTAATGGAGCTTAGAGCTTGAAGGAAGAAGAAGAAAGAAAGGGAGGAGGAGCTTACCCATTTCGGCAATGCAAGGAATGAAATGAGAGCTCATGTTACATGAGCCTTATGCTAGAAAGAAAGGATTGATTAATTAAATGTGGACATAATAATTGTTATGTTAGGTAATGGTTTTTCTTAATTATTTTCCTTCAGAATCTAGGCTCCACAAAGCCTCCAAGAGGCAAGAACTTTCGGCCATAATGAGAGGATGGTGATTGCCGTGAGCCATGTGAAGGAAAGAAAGGAATTTTGATTGTTTATTGTGGACATATTTAGTTGGTATGTTAGGTAAGTGTGTTGTTTAATGTTTTGCTTCAGATTTTTGGACTACAAAAGTCTCCAATCTAGCAAGGATTTTCGGCAATGACAAGAGGAGAAAAAGCAAGACAAGACAACAATGTAAGTAGTTAAATAAGAATGGATTTCTTTTGCTTAATCAATGACAATGGTTCTTCTTTTCCTCTTGTAGGTATACGGAACTATGGCTAGAAAGGAGAGCTGATTAATTTGACTAAGTTATTACAATAATACAATGCTATGTATTAGTGAATTAAGTATGTTCCAACTTTACATGTCATTTTATTCAATTATATCAACATGTTAACTTTGTCTTCTTTTCTCCTTGTAGGTGCATGGCACCATGACTGGAAAGGAGGTTGATTACTTTGCCTTTTCATTGTTTAATTGCAACATCTTTGTATTTTAGGTGTAGATCTACTTTTGATTAGTTAATTCCTTTCTTTTTCAAAAGCTAATCTCACCTTGTTTTGTGCAGGATTTTCGGCAGCATGGGAGCTGACTTGGACTTGTATTAACTTGTCATTATATTATACAACATGTGGAGAGCTGAGTCACCAAGTTTCATATCATAATATAAGGTAAAAATATGTTAAATTATAGTACTAATCTTCATGATTTTCGGCCCCTATGTGTGGTCATTGTTTAGACCATATTTGACTGATTAAGATGTTCAAGTCTTCCCCATTTAAGATTCCCAATTCGTGGCTCCTCAAAAACTTCAAGGTAAATGCGTAAAACGCGTTTTTACGGCACCCGAAAGTGCGTTTTTGTGCTCTAAGGATATTTTGGAAAATAAATTGTTCCAACGAGTTCCAAGTGTTTATAACATTTTTATGGTCAATAATGATATACTAAGTGTTACATTGAGTTATATGGGGTTATAACAATCGTGACACAATTCCCTGGGTTCCCGGGGCACTCCCGACCGGACCAAATAGGAGCGTTAAGAATTTCCCCCCGAGAACTTTGTGTTTAAATGCAAAAGTGGCATGGGGATTCTCTTATAAATGTTAAATAATGGTCAACTAACAATTAGGAGTGAAGAAAAGTAGTTTATACCAACTTAGAACGCATTTCCGGGGGTTCCCGAGACTTTAGTGCTTTAAGGGGCGTGCGTGGGCACTCCCCCGAGCACTTTGCGTTATTAACTAAATATGGCCTGGGGATTATGTTTGTATAGCCATATAATGATGGTATGACCATTTGGTTTGAGTTTAAAATGTCATAGGACTCATGTATTACAAGGTCGCGCTTAATCGAACGTTTTAAGAACATTCTTGTCGTTAAGATGTTTAGTGCGTATTTTTTTTACCTTTGATGAGTTCTTATGTCTTTATGATAAATACAATAGGTGTAACATAAGTTTTACATTTATTTAAATGTGTATATCAATTTATTCTAGCATTTATAATTGCTCAAGCATTCGTAAATATTTACGTTGCTTGTTTGTATACACGTTCGTATTGATCTTTCCTTGTTGACGCTCTCTCTATCAAGATAATTATGTAAGGAGTTTAATCCTTGTTAATAATCGTACATAATCGTTTGTACGAGTATGTTAATACGTTTAGTAAAATTACGCCCGTTAGTTACGTGACGTTGGCATGCGTGAGTTTGCATGCGCACGCGTAATAATATTAATTTACGTAACTTTTCATGCATAAATTAGCATGCGTAACTAAAATGATTTATTCTCAGATCAATTCTTCATTATTTAACAGTTTTAAGGTATTAATTAGATTTGGGGTATTTCATGTCTACATCCTCGAAACTGAGGGGAGGAGGAGGAGCCATCTATCTTTCATCTTCACCTGGAAGATCAAGGCCTTCCCCACCCGTGCACCAGTGAAGTAGGGTGGAAACTCAAAGTCGACCGTTAAGTGCGGAGGCCACCTTCCCATTTGACCCGGGACTAGAGTTTGAAGACAAAGTTCACCTCAGAGTTCTCCATGCACCGCTAAATGAAGATAAGGATGCCATTATCCTTACATTCGAAGAGGAGTCTCCATCACCTGGTGATTCTCGTACCAAGGATGATCAACCTTAATATTTGGGTCGTTCTTCAAAGAAAAATGATGCCCGCCCAACCCACCCGTAGAAGCCCACTTCAACATTCATTTTCAATCCTAGAGGACTTCAATCTGGTATGGTCTATCCAAAGACCTTAAAGATGGGCAGCTTCCCGAGAGGCAACCCAGATGAATTTCTTTCATTTTCCTTTATTTTAATTTGTCACGTTTTCCTTTGATTTTGTTTTTACTAACCTTTAACCCTAGTTTTAGTTTGGTTGCTTCTAGTGTTTTCTCTGCAGGTGCAACTTAAAGTCCACACCGCAACAAAGCTACGCTAATTGATGCTAAAGCTCAATCAAGTGTGGGGAGTTCCTTCAATGCAAGCAACAACAATCTCAGGGGAGTACTAGTTTATTTTATTTTGATACTCTCATTTCTCTTCTTTCATTTTAACTTTGCTTGATTTTGTCAGTGGGCATAGCTTATGTGCTATAATTTTGTTCGTTTCCCTTGCCTTTTCTCTCTATTTGCTTCCTGAAAAGGTTTTCTAGATCCTTCCCCGGTTTTTTTTGTGAACAAAGAGGACATTGTTCAAATTAAGTGTGGGGAAGTGACCTTTTCGATGAATTTTGTGCTAAAATGTTTAATCCCTCTGCTTATCTTGTGTTTGTCCAAAATCAATAACTTGGACCCTTGTGATGTGAGTTGTTCTCATTAAGAACAAATACTATTACGAATTGTGGAATAAATGCTCAAATTTTTCTTTTTGATTGCTTTTAAGGAGCATTTTACATGCGGTATGACCAAGTGATCTTTAATGGTTGGATTTTTATCACTTAGGGGTTCTTTCTGTCTTCTCTCTTAGGGATTGCTAAGAGTGTTTCATTGTGAAAATGTTTAAGAAACTTGTGAGATGCCATTGATAAGCTACAATGAGATTTGAGTGTTCTTAAATATGCCCAAATTTTATCTCTTCATCTCTTATGGAAAAGTGAAACAAATGCAATAATTCTATTTTTTCCTTTTTTTCTTCTCAATGCTCATTCTTGAGAGAAGTTGACCATGGTAAAAGTTCTTCAAGTCACCTAATCTTTAGAACTTTGAAGCACTATGGATCATACCCTCAATCTCCATATTTTGTTTTGCCCAAAGCCACCCATGCCATCACTAAAAGATGGTTCACACTCCTTAAAAGTTTTAATTAATTTTTGCTTCTTCTCTTATTTTACACTTCATAATAGTATTTGTTAGTCTTGAGAATTCCTTACTTGATTGGTGCTTGTTTTGCTTGAGGACAAGCAAAAAGGTAAGTGTGGGGGTGTTGAGTGTCCAAATGAGCATGCTTTAGGGGTGTATTTAGTGTATCTTATCACACTTTTCATTCTCATTTCTCCACTATACTAGTTTTTCCTCTAGTTTTGTGTTCTTTTGATGTTTTACACATTTATTACTTAAATATGAAGAATAACATATCTACGAATAAAGTAGATGAAAAGAGGAATGTGTGGGTGCAAACGGATCTTAAATCGGAGCTATAACAAAACCTTTTAGGCCCCATACAAATTTGGTCCAGGTTTAGATCCAGGTTTATACCCGGACCACATGCACGAGCAACTTTCTGCCTATTTTAAAGGGTGGTCCGGGTTTATATCCTAGAAAAAAACCCGGACCAAGCTTCAAAATCAGCAGAATGACGGAATTAAAAGGCGGAAAAGGAGAGAAATAGAAGGCGAGTTCGAGCTGGGTGACATGGCAGCTCCAGCGATGCGCAGAAGAAGAAAAGAAGAGAAAGAAGAGAAAATGAAGAGGAAGAAGAAGGAAAAAGGAAGAGCTCCACCTATATTGAAGCTCCACTCTTCATCCATTGCTATTTCTCTCCCTTATCTCCTCTCTATCTTTATCATGCTTGAGTAGTCTCCATCTAGCTAGGGATTGTGATTTTGCCCAAAATCCCCAAAACTCCATTGTTGTACGTTAAACTTGTGTTTGTGCTTTATGTTAGTCTTTGAGCTTAATGAAGAGTGCTCACTTCTTGCCAGTCAGGAAGACCTTCAGTTTGCACCGGCTTGCTCAGTTTATTTGGATGAGATCGTGCGTCTTCACGGAGTTCCTACTTCGACCGTGTCTGATAGAGACCCGAGGTTTGTATCTAAATTTTGGCAGAGTTTGCACCAGGCTTTGGGGATGAAACTATCTTTCAGTTCAGCCTATCACCCTCAGTTAGATGGTCAGACAGAGAGGACTAACCAGGCCCTTGAGGAAATGCTCAGAGTGTGTGTTGGACTTTGGAGGCAGTTGAGATCATCATGTAGCTTGATTGAGTTCGCCTACAATAACAGTTTCCAGTCCAGTATTGGTATGACACTGTTTGAGGCTCTATATGGTAGGAGGTGCAGGTCTCCCATCTGTTGGGATGATCGGAAGAAGAGAGTTGTAGTTGGTCCAGACTTGGTTCAGGATGCTATGGGCAAGATCCAGACTATTAGAGAGCACCTGCTAGTTGCTCAGAGTCGACAAAAAAGCTATACGAATCAGAGGAGGCGCCCGCTAGAGTTTCAGGTTGGAGATCACATGTTTTAAAGGTTTCACCAGGCAGAGGAGTAGTGAGATTTGGGAAGAGATGGAAGCTCAGCCCTCGTTTTGTGGATCTATTTGAGATCCTGGAGATGATCGAACCAGTTGCCTACCGTCTGGCACTATCGCCAGCTTTAACAGGGGTACATAGTGTCTTCCACGTATCTATGTTGAGGAAGTACATTCCGGATCCATCTCACGTGATTGAGTTCGACCCGCTTCAACTGAGGGAGGATTTCACTTATGAAGCAATCCCTTCTAGGATTTTGGCTCGAGACGTTCGAAGATTTGGAGTAAGACCTTGCTTTAGCAAGGTTTCTTCTTTCATTGATTGTCTTCTTGCTCTGTTGAGATGCGAGGAGCGGAGTGAGGTCTTGAGACTTCTAGAAGGTTAGAGAGAAGGGCGAGGAGGTCTTTTACACTTCTAAATTATGGTAAGGATTAAATAAGGAATTTATTCCCTTACTCTAATCACGTTCTCATTCTCGATCTTTTTCCTCACCTATCAGTTTCATCGGAGTGTACTCTCTTCTCTTTTGTGTTCTTCAGAGCGTTATTCCCTTCTCTCGTGAGTGTGAGTTGTTGAATCCTTCGTTCTGCCGTTGCTGATTCTCTACTGTGGATTCTTCTTCGCTATGTCTCCTTCGTTGTAATCAAGTTTGGATTTGTAGAGTTCGACATTCTTAGTTTCTATTTTGAGGTTTCTCTGCATTCTAATTGTGAGTCATCTGCAATATGATTATTGATCAGTGGCTGATTCCTGCGTTCCTCAGTCAATTCTCTGCTGTTGATCCTCCTTTGCGGTCTCTCAGTTGTTAAATTCAGAAACTGGTTGTGGTTTACATTTTTTAGAATTGTTTTGAGGGTTTTTGGCACTTTGTTGATTTTGGGATATCAGTGCCGTTGTGGTGGTACAATTCAGTGCTATCTTCTCGGTGTTTGGAGTTACGTGTCAGTGGATGAATCTTCTTTGGATTTGGATCTTCTTTTGCAATTAATCGAGGTAGGTGGCTGATGGATTCGATAGGGGTATTAGGCTGTGGGGAGTTTATGAATCGACCTTCTAGTTGTCTGAATTATGTTGCATTGGGAATGAATTCTCCTTCTGATTTTGCATTGTTATGAACCTGTCAAACCCCACAATTGTTAACTTTGAGTTTTGGATTTGTGTTACAGTTTTGGTGATGTTTGGTTGCCTTGTTCGTACGTTTTCGCTGTTCTGAATTCTCTGATTTTCACCTTGTCTGAACGTCTGTCCGAACATTGATGTTCGGATAGACCCTGTTCTGCCTTCTGTTTTTCAAGTTTTGACTTGTGTCCGAACTTCCATCCGAACATGCAAGTTCAGACAGGGTGCAAGGACGAGTCTGGCTTACAAGTCTCGGCATGTGTCCAAACTTGTATATCCGGACATAAGTTCGCCCACCATCTTACTTCATCCCCTGATTTATGTTCAACTTGTATCTGAACATTGATGTTCGGATACATGTTCGGACGCCACCACGTATATTTTTCTCAAGATTTGTCGGAACTTCCAACGCCCGGACCTATGTCCAGACACCTCTGATTTCAGACTCTCGACTTATGTCCAAAAATTGATGTTCAGACACATGTTCGGACATTTGATTCTTCTGCTGCTTTGAGTCTCGACTTGTGTCCGAACATTGATGTTTGGACACATGTTCGGGCATGCTTCTGGTTTTGCCTAAATTGCTCGTTTGAGCTCCGTTTCGACTTCTGTTTGCGGGGTTGTATTCCTCTAATAATAATTAAGCTATTTAACCTCTGTATGGTGCATTTCTGCGCACTAATGCTTTATTAACTAAGCTTCTGTTTTGGGACCTAGTAATCAGTGTGTTTGAGCCGTGGACGGCTGGGTCTAGCTATCCCGTAGCGCGCTGCGTAGGACGTCCTTCTGTTATTTGCCACGGGTGTCTCTCCCGTTCTGTTCATGAGTGGTTTTCCTCGTTTTGTTTATGGAGTCTCTCTGTTCTATCTGTATACATTGAGCACTAGTGTCCCGCTCTGTGTTGTGCCTCTGTTTGTTTTGAACTCTATATTAGCCCTGTTAAGTTAGGCTTCTGCTGCTGCCATTTTGCTATGGAAAGTACCCCATCCTTCTGTTTGACTTTTGGATTTATGATCATTCTTTTAAATGCTTTGAGCATGCTTATTGATTAAGTTTGTCATCTACTGAGCATGTGGTTTGCTCACTCCTCTACTTTCCACTAACATTTGCAGATTGATCAGCGAGGGTCTCTCTTCGATTTTTGAAGCTTTAGCTAGTCTAGCTCATCTATGTTTATTTGGCACGACATACATTTGGATTTTTGTAGCCTTCGGGCCCCTTTAACATTACTTGTGTTAGACCTTTGACTTCTGAGTTGTGTATGGGTTTTGATTACATTTTTGAGGAACGTTTGACTATCCTCGTTGTCTTATATATTTATACAAGTGTTATTTTGACTATTCTTCGGACATTAGTAGAAGCCTTGCGTTATTAGGTAATGGATACGTGGCGTGTAACGTCCCTAACTCCTAGGCCGTTTTGGGGTCGTTACATTACCACTGTGATGAGAGGAAGCAGGGTTGACCCGGGGCTCACTGGGACCCACGTTGGTCATAATATTTAACCGATGGCTCCTCCCTAGCAGAGACGGGTCCAGGGCTTAGCAAGTCAAGCTCAACACCCTCGATTGAAACTTTCACACAATGGAGTAAGGGCCTTTAAATATTAGTTTGAGCTCTAAATCGAAGGAAGTTCCCACTCAGGCTATCCTCCTCGACTCCAAAGTCATGAAAGGCTTCGAATCTCAAACCAATTCATTCTGTGAAATCCCTATGCATTAGGGAGATGGGAGCGTCATGAATATAGACCCAAATTGGAACACCATCGAAACTGTGGTCCTTGGGCGCCTTAGCTCCATCAACATTTTGAAAAACCAACAAAGCACCACCGAATGTCCATGGGCCACAAGAGAAGACCACATGCATCGCATCTTGAGACTCAAACTCAAACATGAATAGGTTAAAGCCAGTCACTTTGACTCGAATCTTTCCGTTCAATTGCCATACTTGATCAAACGTAGTCGCAATGGCACGAACGTCAAGTTTGTGGGAAAAAAGCTTAGCAAACAGGGTCCACTTAAACACCATCGTTGGGTTTGACCCCGCCAGATCATCCATAGAGATTGTGAGTTGTTCATCACTTGTGAATGTAAGCTCTGCGCATTTCGATGTCAAGTCATCCACCGGCTGGATTGGTGGCGAGTACATGATCGAGTTGCAAGGAAACACTATGGAGAGGGCGTAGCCAGCGGCTGGGATGTTGCTACCAAGGGGAGCTTCCTAGGAGAAGGAACAAACATTAGAGGAATCACCAAGATGGAAACGATCAGCACGGAAGCTCGAAGCCTACAAAGAGGCATATTGATGATGACACTTGCAATGGACATGCGGAGGAACACACAAAAAGCTAGGACATCAGTAGGGGTGAGCATTTGGATTGGATAATTTGGATTTATCCAAAATCCAAATAAACCAATTTTTTTTTTTGGATTTTTAACCAAATTTTAAAACCAAATTCAAATTTCGGTTATTCGAATATCCAAATTATAATTCGGTTTGGATTTCGGTTTTAACCCTGTAAAATTCGGTTAACCGAATTATCCAAACTTTTTTTTAAAGAAAATCCCTTAATCTTTCCTTAATAGTTAATACTCTTTAAACATGACAAACAAAACGTTAAATTCAAAACCCTATCTCGCATTGCTCCAATCCTTTAATTATATAATGTCATACTATTCTTTTTTCGTCAAATTAATTATATATAACTGGTTGTTTTGGAACATCGTTCATCGGTGCTCACCCCTAGTTTGATGTAACTAGTCTAATGTTTGAGTGAGTTCTTTCTGTTTCTATTGTGATGAATTGGCAACTAGGGAATTCATAATTTTCTAGCATCTTATGGTTATTACTGTTGCTGATGATGAACATGAAACAAAAAAATGTGTTTGGTTTTTTTTTAAAAATCGGTTAACTGAAATCCAATTTATAAAATCGGTTTTCGGTTTTTTTAATTTCGGTTAATTGAAATCCGAACTGAAGGAAATTTTGGATTTCTGTTCGGTTTTCGGTTTTCAACTTTAAAAAAATTCGGATTTTGGATAATTTGGATTTCGGTTAATTCGGTTTTGATCAAAATTTGGATAATTCAGTTAAAAACCGAATTAACCGAAATCCTTTTTTTTTACAATTTGGATTTCGGTTAACCGAATTATCCAAATGCTCACCCCTAGACATCAGGGAGGCATAAGGCAGAACACTGGTGACACGCGGCAGAAGGGGCAGGAGCCAAGTGTGTGGCGCACGTTCTCTAACCCATTGTCAAGTAAGGCCATTGAGACAAGATGAAAGTCAGGAGATGGGTTATCCCTTCCCTGCAAAAAATGAGGTAATTATAAGGAGAGTTTGGTTGGATTCAATTCAAGGTCCCCCGAAATCGGGGTGACAGGCGATGAACATCAAGAATGTTGTTAAGGTGTTCGGAAAGATTTACTAATTTGACTAGTGAAGAGTAATGTTGATAAAGTAATGGTTGGCTCTCGATGTTGTTGAAACTAACAAGATGAGGTTCATATCTTGGTTTGAATTGGCGATCTGCGAAGCTAGCGCTGGAACCATTTAAAACTGTTGGAAGATAAATGTAGCATTTAAAACTACATTATAAACCAATTTGGTTATTGTACAACTGATTGTACGATAATAACATCATTGGACAATCTTCACAATTAATTGAACAACCATCATATAAAGTTGAACAACCTTTATAATAACACATGTAACTGTTACGTCAATTTGAACATTCAATACATTAACTTAAACAACCTTTGAACTTAAATGAATTATTGTACAATGCTTACCGTACAGCCGGTTGTACAATAGTATTTGCTCATCACAACAATAACGAAAGGTGAAATAAAAGTCGTAGTAGAAGATCCAAATATAAGTGGTACAATAGTAGATTGTCTGACATAAGAGACATAGGTTATATTCCTAGTAGTTTAGGGTTTTTACTTAATTAATTGGGAAATTGTGTCAAATATCACTAAGTTTTTGCTTAATTCATGATATACCACTTTATTTTTTAAATTAAACAGCATAACACTGAGTTTTAACTAGTTTCACCAAATAACATGTTTGTATCATATTCCATTAACTGCTTTGTTAATATTCCAGAAAAAGTCTAAAATACCCCTATTATTAGCTAATCACCTCACAGAGACATGTGAAATTTATCGATATGATAAATCTTTACTAGGTGTTTGACTAATAATAGAGGTATTTTAGACTTTTTATAGGGATATTAACGAATATTTTGACAAAATGTTTTTGGTGAAAATAGTTTAAACTCAGTATTATTCTGTGTAATTTAAAAAACTCAGTGGTATTTTGTAAAATTTTCCTAATTAATTTTAGTAACTGGTATAAGTATAAGATAATGGAAGCCACGCATGAAAGGAGTGGTGAAGTGGCAAGAGATATAAATGAGTGATTTGAATATACTCCCTCCATTAATTTTTAAATGCAATTATGACTTTATACACATGAATTAAAAATGAGGTAAAATGACTAATCTAACCTTACTTTTTCTTTTCAATAAATGTGTGTGTCAGGTGCCAAACGATCTTTTTCCCTTCGGAGTTGTTGTTATTAATAGGGATAATGATGGAAAAAAGGAATAAAATTTGTCTTGAAAATCTGGAATGACATCCAAATCTTAACAAATCAAAAGAGCTAAAATGAAATTTAAAAATTAACGGAGACAGTATATAAAAGATGGTGTAGAAAAGGAAGAAATATAAAGTCACTAGTGGAAAAAATGTTTTTAACCACGGTTATTTGGCCTATATACCACGGTTAGGAAACCGTGGTTTATGCTCGCGTCGTATATTCACAAATTGAGATATACCACGGTTCGTAACCGTGGTTTAAAGTGAGCGAAAAAACCACGGTTTCTCGAAACTGTCGTTTAAGACCCCTTCTCCCGCGAACATTACTGACTTTATACCACGTGTTGGTTGTGAGTCTGAACCGTGGTATATAGTGCATTATAAATGACGTTTTTACTTAAAACCGTGGTATAAAGTCTATAGAAATCAACAATAACCACGGTTATATGTAGAACCGTGGTTTATAGTCTGCGATTTTTTTTCCAATTCGCCGGCGCTTTAGCGCCGCCGCCTCCGATATTTCTCAACAGAGAGCGCAAACAGAAGAGAATGAACAGGCCAGAACATGTATGTTACTTGTTTGTGTATTAGGGTTGCTAAATAATGAGTGAAGTTTACATTATGTTCCTTGTTCGTCGGTAGGTTGCAAAATTACCGTGAAAAACATTGTTCGCCGCGCGATTTATTACAGAGGCGCAGAGCATGTCCTTGTTCGCCGGTTTGGTTTGCAAAAATACAGAGGCGCAACATGTGTTCCTTGTTTTCCAGTATGGCGAAGAGCATGCATTTTCACGTTACCGTGGGCAGAAGAAGAAGAAGCAGAGAAGAAGAAGAAGAAGAAGAGAAAAGAGAAGAAGAAAAGAAGAAAGAAGAAGAAAATGAGACGAAGCAGACGATGAGAATATAAGAAGATCATCCTTCTTCAGCACTGAATATTCTCTCCTTCCTAAGAAGCCATGCTCATCCCTCGCCGGTAGAAGAACTCCTCTACTCTTCTAAGCCTCGAAGAAGAAGAAGAAGAAGAAAGAAGAAAAGACTAAGAAGCAGAAGATTCGAAGAAGAAGAGTAGCATTAGGTTGTTGAATTAGTGAGTGATAAAATATATATAATAAGAGAAAGTGAAGAGCCGCGTTCATTTTCGGCGAAAATTTGAATTCCCACGTAGACTATATACCACGGTTCTAACAAGGAACCGTCATATAAAGTTTCTTTTTGACCACGGACTAAAAACGACGGTTTTGACAAAACTGTGGTATATAGAAACCCTATATACGACGGTTCTCCAAGAACCGTGGTATATTGACTCCGGCATGTACTATATACCACGGTTGCCCTGAAAACCGTGGTATAAAACTAACCTATATACGACGGTTCCGGAAAAACCGTGGTATATGCGCTCTGGTATGCACCTTAAACGACGGGTTTCTATTAGAACCGTGGTTTTATAAACTTTAAACCACGTTTTCCATTTAACCGTGGTTTAAACGCCGTCATTAAAAACATTTTTTCTACTAGTGAGTTGGATAGTGTGTAAGTGATTGATAGCCATAAATTTTATAATGAAATAGGTTGAGATCGACTGAATTTAATGGTGATAGTTCACAATCAATTAGTCCTAAAACAAAAAGGCACATTAAAATTGATATGTAACAATAAAGTTCTCCTTATGATAGCTTTATAAGAACTTGTGTAGGGTCTGGTTTTTCAAAAATGTCATCCATTGGTTGGATTCTTGAACTATAAATCTTTAGGTTATCCACAGTCTGATCCGGCCTATACTTTTTGATCTGTTCGTGACTCGATCCAGTAGAGAGATAATTAACACTTTAATTGAAAAACTTGTTTTAATTTTTTTAATCATATGTTAAAATTTATATTTATATGATCTTTTATATTTTTACAATATTTCAATAAATAACATTTATTTTTAAATTACGGAAACTCACCGAACCGTGGGACAGCTCTGATGTGTAATGCCCCTTGCACTGTTCGTGGCAGCAGTCAAACTATCGAGACAACCCCTAATTGCTTCGTGCCCGTGATCCCACTGGCACTCGCAACCTAAGGACTAGCATTGAGCATAACGTGCCTTGGTATTGGAGTTGATACCAAGCCACCCTAGCAGAATGCATGCCCAAAGGCATGCCTGGTCCTTATCAAGCCCGGAAGGATGTCCTTCACATCACCTGTTAACTCGTCCCTTGCTAGAGTCACAAGCTAACGCTACTCATCTCGGCCAACATCCAACACATCGTGCACTTCAAACGACGCCCGCCCCTCGAACCTTCATCCTCTAGGGGTCTCAAGGACCGCGGATCTTAACGGACTAAGCCAAAGCGACAATCAAGTATGGGATTAACAAACAAACCCAGCCTAAGTAGGCACCAACCAAGGGAAAACTAGCATGGAACTACTTGTCATCAAGCAGCTCAACAAAAAGGGGCATGCCAAACCTCCCCCTCGAAGCTCTTACCGTCCCCGATAAGATACAACGATGAGCCTTAGCTCGATTAAGAAGATTTTATCACACTCCTAAAGTTTTTCCTCTTACGAAGTTCTGAAAACCTGCAGACATTGTCTTTGACTATCACCCGCAGGCCACTACCTTAAGTCGTTTAAACCTTATGTACTTCAAAGCTCAAATATCTTTGACTTCAATGATGATCTTCGAATGGGTCATCGGTCTATTGAGAACCACAATGTTGGTGGCATCTAGTGTCCTTCTCTTTGTGACACATTTCCACTTAGTGTCCAGACACTCAAGCTGTTGTGACGTTCTGAGTCCTTCCATTCGCGTCGCAATGACACCAAGTGTACGGTGATTCACGTTGCTGCGACATCGTGTGTCCTTCCATTCATGGTGCGGAAACACTTCAGTGTGGCTGTGGAGTAATGGGTTCCCTATGTCTCTTTGATGTCAATGTCCTTGGTTCTTCAATAAGCATCGACACTTACTGCGCTACTCATCACCGGTGACATCAGCCCTGACAAGCCGAGTCTTAACTGGCTGTGCCTACTCTCATGCAGGATTCACACAAGGGACAATGACCTTGACAAGTCAACGTCTGCATGCAGATGGGTCATTTCCCGTATAGATTGGTGCACATTTCTGACTCACAAACTCGGGGATCCTTCACAGACGCCTGCGCAGCCCTCACTACTTATGCGTTCGAACGAACAGGCGCTGGATCACACCTAGTGCACTACTGCACCGGTGAGGCACCCCAAAAATTTTCCTTCACATCCGCCAGGCTACACCAAGGGACAACCACCTCAAAGGTACCAAGTAGTTTAAGTGCTAAGCACCTAACAACGAGACAAAAGGCAATATCGAAGCCATACGAAGAAACTTCCCATCGATCTTGGGATGAAAGTACGTCTCTGGTTAAACTCAAGTACCGTAAGAAAAATCCCTAGATTCCACCTAGCTCGAGCCCTGGGCCAAAGCCACACTCCCACTAAAACTCTGGGACCTTTCACAGGTGTGAGGCTCCCAAGGGACCGCACCACATCTTGTTTCCTCACGCGATATAGTAATTATCGCGACACCGCAAGACAACTTGAAAGTGCACCTCACACTAGGTAACACAAAGACACCTCGTGTCTCAAGCCCCATCTTGAGCCAAAGGCAGTCTAGACTTGGATGACATCGCTACTTGTGCTATAGGTCACCGTAGTTAGTGAATCTTTCACACAAAACCCCTGAGACCGAGTGAATCAGATTCCATAGTATGAATAAAGCGGCAAGGAAACTGGGCCAATCACACCCTTTTACACTTAGTACGGTGACAACGTTCCCAACACCAGATTCTGGTGAGGCAACCTTAAGCTCAAGCGGTCTGAAACATAGTTGAGGACTTATGACAACCCTTGAATCACGTTATGACACAACATCCCTCTTCAACACAAAGAAGTAAGGGTAAAGTTGTTATGAAACCACACCAAATGTGCCTCCCTAGCAAGAGCACAGGTTGTTCACCATTATTAGAAAGAAATCTTCCAACTTTCGAGGAGTTCCGAGAGTTTCCCATGACCTCTGGGATTCATCCTTCCACACCTCAGATCTTGTATCACATCCATTTCACCGCAAGGGTTCAAAAGGTCTCTCTTCACTAGGAGGAAACTGAAGAGATGTCCGATATCACTTTGAACCACGTATGCACCTTTTCGCAAAGGAGTTTGCAAGATGTCACTTCGCCATGAGCTTAAATGCTCATTTCTTGACACGAGGACCAATTGAAGCTCATATAAGTGAACATTGAAGACTAGTCTACCATAACTGGACCCCATTATATTTTTCTAAATGGTTGGTTAATTAATCAAATTTTAACCTTATCAAGTATGTATACATGGTATAATAATATTTTGTAAGTAAGTTATTAAATATAAAAAAGTATTTAAATATAATACTCTCGAGATTCATCTCTAAAATGACAAATATTTTAAATAGGAGGGAGTTGTTATTACTCTAGATTTATGAAATTAGTTATATAGGTTATTATAACTATTTTGATTCAATTATTTTTCCACTTGTTAAAAATATTCATTTTTTCGTCTAAAGAATCTAAGATTTCAAACACCAAAGATAATATAGTCATATAAAAAAAGGATACAATAAAACAATATGTGAGTATTTAATTAAGATTTATACAACTTTTTGTGGCATACACCGTTGGAAAAGTAAGATAATGAAAGTACCATAAAATGGACAATACAATTATAGTTTGTTAAATAATTTGTGCTGAGCATAAACATCGTACAAACTGTAAAACATAAAAGGTTTTGTCTACAGTTTATACAAGACATTTTTTATTGAATGGAACAATCAGTTTGAAGTTATATTTACAGATTTTGTATATCCCAACTCAACATCTCTTTTTATGCAGTTATTAAGATTTGAATATACAATTTAGCTTTTCATTTATGATCTTGACATTAAATTTTTTTCAATATCTAACACATACTTCTAAGCGGGAGTATGTCGCTTGGTTTAAGGGGGTGTTAGAGAGTGTTTAGGTATAATAGGGTGTTGCGAATGGTTTCAAGGGGCTCTTGTGAGTCTTTATGCTTCTGTTGTATGGTCATATTTAGTGCATTCACGAGCTGAAGAACTCAACAAATTGTGCATGACAGTATTTTGATAGTTGTGAGTGGAGTGGTGATGGTGGGCTCTGTTGTTTGAGAGAATGTGCACGCGGGATATGTTAGGGGGGTGGGGATTGCTGCAAGCAAGTGAGGGTTTCTGCCCAATGTGCTCAAGAGGGAGCTGTGAAGGGTATTATTATTGATATGGTGAGTTTTGTTTGTGTAGATAGTAGTTGTTTTTCTATTTAAGATGTTGTTGTTTGTTGGTGTAGAGAGTAGTGGTCGGGTAAGAGTTGTGTTTTTCCTGTGTTTATGAAGGACATTTACTTATTGGTGTGGTCTTGTTGAGAGAGAGAGAGATGCACGCGCGAGATATGTTAGTGAGATGTGGACTGCTGCAAGCTAGGGACGGGTTCTGCCCAATGTGCTCAAAAGAGGTGAAGTAGGTGGATTATTGTTCTTTTGGTGCTGAGAGGTAGAGCCTATGTGGTTTGCTTTGTTTCAGTGGTGGGGGTAAGAGTTGTGTTTTTCCTATGTACGTGAATGACATTTAATTGTTATGCATATAACTGAAGTCGAGGCATGGACGGAGGCAGGTGTGGATGGTCGTGTTGCATTATACTCCCTCCGTCTGAATGACCATCCTGTTTACTATTTGGACATGTCGTTTGACTTCAATTTTTAACATATAAGATAAATTATTTTGAAATTTTAAGTTTTACATATGATTCCTTACATGATAAACTATATGTTACAAAATGTATTTTCTAAATTATTTTATCTTATATGCTTAATATTAAAGTGGAAAAAGTGCATAAAGTAAATAGGACAGTCAATTCAGGACGGAGGAGTAGTCTTCAATGGAACTAGAGAAGGTGAAGGAATTCAATGATTTAACGGCTGAAATCTAAGTGTAACAATGGTGTAAGACCTGGTGAATGAATATTCAGGTAAATGCTGGTAGTTTCTCTTATGTTGAGGGTTCGGGGAGTGTTTAATTTCTGAAGCGTTCTGTAATTAATAGTGAGACTAAGAGCGTATGTTCTAGGATAGTTCGTGCGTCTGAGATGTACAAAATGATGTATGTCGGGTGCCGATGAGCTGGACTTTTTGTCCCTCTCAGAATCAATCTTTAAATAAAGTATAGGCCAGTTATTAAAAAGACACAAATAAAATACTTTGAATTGAATACAAGCATAACATGACATATAAATATGTAACTCCGACTTACCAAAATTGCTAGACCAAACCTAACGTACCTAAGGTTGGATCCTTTAATGGTCCTCTTCGTCTAAGGCATTGAATTGGGATTTCAATACATCGGTCCAAAGAATGGAACTTGGATAGCATTATTAATTACCACCAAGACTTTGATAGATGCCTCGACTAACTAGTCATTAGGAATTCTAATGAGGTGTTTCTTTCCAACAAAACTGAATATTAATTCACCAAACTAATAATTTTCCTCATAAAACAATAATGGGCTTCTAATAATAATTTGTCTTTCTCCTTTAAAAAAATGTCTTCTTAAAAAAACAATAATATGTCATTTAAATCCTATGATTCCTATGTTAGATCGGGGAAGGCTATCGATCTCAAAAAAAAAAAAAAAAAAAAAAAGGGGAAGGCTTAGTTGCCTTGCTTCACATTCCAGAAAGCGGCCAACTAATCCCTCCCTTAGTTAGAGAAAATATGAAAATGACTTTAAATAAGATTATTTCGACGTAAAAGATGGATGTCAAGATCTTTCGTGACTACAAAGGAGCGAAAATAGATAAACTAAATAACAAATAGATAGATAATCCAGGAGGCTCAGAGAAAGATACAGCGAATCAAACAACACCAATTTGAATCCGACGGCCTACAACTCACCTAATCTCCTCTTCCAAAAGAAAAACCCTAAAATCCAAAATTTTCAGAAACTAAAATCCTTGAGAAAGGAAAAGGATTCAGTTCTCTCCTGAAAAGAATAGTATTATTCAAGAAAAAGTGAAACTCTCCTCTCCCCTTCTTCCCTCCATCTCATCGCCAACTGCGATGGAAACGCATGAGACTGGACTGAGCTCTTACTTCAACCCACACCAACAGCCCCAACCCTCCACTACCGCCCCTGTTCAACCCAACACCACTGAAACTGCCGCCGCCTCACCAGCCGCCGCCGCCGCCGCATCTCCCGCTGGCAATGGCGCCCCATACCCAATTATGGGGATTCTGCTTCAGCTGATGGTACCAGTACAACGGTGCTATACCCGCAATCGGTGGCGGGAAAGGCTCCAACGCCGCCACCACCGATGGATGCTGTGAAGAAGAAAAGAGGTCGCCCGCGAAAGTATGCAAGCCCGGAAGCTGCTGCGGCCGCTAAGAGGGCGGCATCGTCGGCCCTATCTCCACCTCCGGCGTCTTCAAAGAAGCGTGAGCAGCAGATGATTGGTTTGCTTCCTCCTTCGTGCCTTCTTCCTCGAAGAAAGGGCAATTGGGTTCTGACGGTATGTTTACGTTTCTGTCTGCGCATATCTGTAATCGTGTCTTCACCCGTTGCTCGTAAAGAATTGTTCTTTCTGGTGGATTATTGCTCTTTTGTTAAATCTTCCTCTGAGTTTTTGTAATCCCTGTGACGTTGAATCGGGGTATGCTCTGAGAGTTATTCTGGAGTATCGTTGCTTTTGGCTGTTACGTACTGCATAGATACTGGGCGAATTGATGAATTCATATTCTTTTTGAAGTGTTCATTCGGAGCTTGCAACTATTTTTAATTACTAGATACATGAACAGAGTTTCTTCTCAGGAGCTTCAATTCCACTTTATGTTGGTAATAGATACTTATAAATACAGCTTGAGAAACCATTTCTAAGGGTTGGGTTGGACGTCGGCGTGTCAAAATTAAGCTCCAATTTGCATGGTTTCAATTCCGATGTTTATACCCAGAAGAAGTTTCTATACGTTATTTGGCAGAGTTAAATGTCAGAAGAAAGAGAAAGCAGTTGTCTGCTTCTTATAATAAGGAATAAAGTGAAGTGAGTAGACACGGAGCTAACTGAAAACCATTATTTAAGGAGAACTATAGTCACGTTTCTTCTAATTTTCTTTCTCTAATACTCTCAATCTTAAATAGGGACACGTCCTTACTACCTCATCTCTCTGCAAAGTTGGTGAGCCGCTACATAATATGATCATTGAAGTTTGTGTTGGTTAATGTGTATGGTGCTCATGGAACTACTACTTCCAGTTTATGCAATTGTATGTATTAAGTACTACCTAATAAACTAGAATGTTTCCTCATCTGGAGAAGTGCCATACGTTGTAGGGAAGTTGGTGGATTTATCAAGGTATATTTGGACTACTGTGTCAATAATAATAATTTAATAAATACTCATGGAACAGATATGGCTCTGATTATTGGAAAATCTGGCAGGCGTATGGAAGGTGTTAAATGTTTGTTTTGAAACTTGCACTGATACAATGAAGAATTTTTTCATAGATGACTAATTGCAATCTGCAATTCTTTTCTGATTAAGAATCCCTCTTCATGGTTACAAGTAGGTAGCATAGTGTACTAGAGAACTACTCGTTGAGTATAGATTTCCCAGAGTCCAATTATATTTTGTGGAGTTCTTCGTACCCTGCATATCAATGTCTGGTTGCCTTGTTTACTGTGAATATATTTAGCTTTACGTCTATTGCACCATAGCATGGTGCTGACAGTGTGATGGGAGTAAAGGACAATTTTGGTAACTTTACCAGCATTTGGCATCATATCTTTGTGCTCTACTTCGTATATGGATCTCTAGAAAAGTTCGTAAAACATCTCCCATTTCTAAAAGAATCTTCCATGCATCTTTTGTTAAAAAAGAATCTTCCTTATGCATGTGAGCATGGAAATATGACCATGGTGATGAACATGACAACTTACTTGCAGCAACTTTGTTTGGTAGTTATTTTCCTTTTTTAAGAGTAGAATATATATGTTTGTCATGAGGATTAATAATTCAAGTTGTTTGCTAATTCTGCAATTTTGTTTGATGCAGCAAACACCGCGCAATGTTTCACGCCTCATGTGATCAAAGTAAATCCGGGGGAGGTATGCAATGTAGTGATTTGGTGTAATTATTTGCCTCCTTTTGCTTCTTTCTTCTTCTGAGATTAGGAATTGCAGGCTGAATGTTTGCTTCTGCAACTAATGTTCTGTTGTCATCATACCATGTATCTCTCATTTCACAGTTATTTGACAAACAACACACTTGTATTTGTCACTAGCTGTTTATTGGCTTTGGTGTGGTGTAATCTTTTTGCTTGACTGTGTTAAAAAGCTTATTGTGTCCACGGGAATTGTACAAAATTTGGTCTTCCACAGTGTTTAGGATATGCATGCAATTGAAATTCTACATTATTCCTCATTTGTAGGAAGCTGTGAGAAGTCAAACCTTTATGAAAATAATGTGATGAACTAGTGAATTGAAGATCTGATGGTTAGATATGGCAGTCTTGCCTAAGTATCAGTGGGTTGTGTGGGATGGATTGGAATGTGGGAGGTCATAAAGCTCGGAGTAAAAATATGATAGAGAATAGACAAAGGGGCGGATGGTTTGAGATTAGAGAGAGATGAATTGGGGTGACCCTTGTTTTGATACTTATTCTCCTCATTCTCTTACTTATTATTGGGAATGTATGATGTTGGTACTCCTGCTCCGTAGGATCATCATGCTTTGACATGTGCATGTCCCATGTAAAAAGTTTGTGACCATCCTTAACTTGCTATAAACATATGTATTGTAGGATGTAGTACAAAGAATCACGGTATTTGTGGAACAATCGAGCAAGGAATTATGTGTATTATCTGCTTCGGGTTGCATCTCTAATGCATCTATTGCTCAGCAAGCTGCAGCTGGAGGTAGCGCCACTTATGAGGTATGAGACCAGAGTTTCACTGATTTTTTTTTTATTATATATTTGAGAACAAAAGCAAGACCCACTTTTCTTGTTGAATGAGTTTTTTAATAAGTATATATAAGGTAGAGAGAGAAAGCTTTTTAATACACAAAAGGTAACAATCTGATCAATTTTGAATTCATTGAATATTTTGTAATGCATTATTTGGGAGTTCTAGTTAAATAAGTAGATTGCAAGGGGTTTTGCTTGTGCCTCTTATTAAAGAAAACCGTCATGTTTGAAGGTGAAAAATATGAATTCTCATGCCCTGTGGAGAAATCTGACCAAAGGTTATGTCTTTCAGGGGCGTTTTGATATTGTTTCACTCTCTGGATCTTTTGTGCGCACAGATCATGGAGAGAGAAGTGGTGGCCTTAGTATCTGTCTTGCGAACCAAAATGGGGTCATCATAGGAGGAGGAATCACTGGGCCCCTTGTTGCTGCTGAGACTGTAGAGGTACTATTCTGTTAAGAAACTTTTTCTGTGGCATCAAAAGAATGAAATATTGTCCGTTTATGAATTGTAATCAGTTGTTTTTTTTTCTTGAATTTTGGTACAGGTTGTTTATGAATTGTAATCAGTCGTTTTCTTTTCTTGAATCTTGGTACAGGTTATTGTTGCCACTTTTCAGCTTGAGTCAAAGAAGGATGCCAATACGGGTAAAAAGGCGAAGCAGTGAACAACATTATGACCTCACCTACAAGCACACCCGTTTCTGCTGTTGGGGGATATAGACCAGTTTTGAGCCTTCGGCTGGAATTGGGGGTTTTGCAGGGATGAACGATCATCAAAATATTGGACAAACCCTTTTTTGATGCAGCAACATGGAATGCACTTGGGTTCTTCACACCCAACCGACTGGAGGCTTGGTCTTGACTCTGGGAGCAGTTTCAATTTTAGTTTTACAGGTATCTTGTTGTTTGCTACTGCTGTACTTATTATGATTAGAAGTATGCTTTGTCACCGTAAATTCAGGAAATGTATGAGATTCGTGATTGTTTTGTAGGTCAAACAGGCCATGAAGCAAATGGAAGTGCAGCAAATGGAAATTATGAGCATTTGCCTGATTAAGATGAACAGAATGTTAGAGACTTCAATTGGTCATAGGGGAACAAGGAGGAGCCTTTCTCTTGTTTTTTCTTTCTAGTTGTTGTGGTTAGAATTCTAATCAATGTTTGTCCCCTTTGACGTCCAGCAGGTAGGATGGTGCTCCAAGGAGGAGACATTGTTACTGTTCTTTGCGCGTCCCTCTTGTGGAGCATTTATTTTTTTCATCACTAACTTTATATGTACAGGTTTAGTGATTAACGTCCTTTACTAGTAGATTTTCCCCTTATCTCTATACATTTTTCCTTTCTTTTCTGAATGCTGTTCTATAATTCTGAAGTCGAAAGAATAATGGTTGTTCCCCGGGGCGTATAAAAGGTACATACAAAGAGTCAGCATAATAACCTCATTTGATAACTGTTTTGTGTATTCTCATCAACATATTCTAGGGCAGATGTAATTTCTTAACTTTGATCTGTTTGACGTTCCAGTATTGTCATTTGTCAAGTGGAAATGTGAACTCTTTTCTCTATATCTGCGGATGAGATTGTTTAGTAGCCAGCACATAGCAAACCGGGTGTCGTAAATTATGCCACTACTGGAAGTTGATGAGTCTGGGTCTGTTTGTTTGCTCAGTTGTGAAACGCAAACAAACGCTAACCTCACACTATGACGATACACCACAATAACCATTGCTGATGGCTTGACTGGATTGATATTTTACCGGACATGGACAATATAAAAGTCTTAACATGGTTGCGAATAGTAGGTCCGCGGACCAGTCTGATCCGGAGTGGCCCTGTTTGTATGCATGTTAAACAATGTTGAAATAAGATATGTATACCACATAAACTATGATATAAAAATTTAAAACTAATTCTCTCTCAGTCGATATAATTGTTGATAAGGATTATATTGTACAACTTAAATTTGTGAAATTATTTGATCTTAAATATTAAATATTAAAATCAAACACAAGGTTAAATAGGAATTAGGAAGTAATACCTAGGTCATTCAAATTAATTTACAACGTGTTATATATGACTTTAGATTCTTTTATTGAATTATAACTAGCACTAATTAATTTATAGATACAGTTGTGGCCTATTCAGCAGCGAAAGATTTCATGACGGGCAGTTAGGCCTGTTAAACGGGTTATCTGTTCGGGTTTTGGGTCATATCTTTTCGGGTCAATATCCGTTCGGGTCAATAAACTTTCGGGTCATTTCGGGTTCGGGTCATTTGGGTTCGGGTCATTTCGGGTTCGGGTTGTAATAGTGTCAGATAGAATCGGGTTTCGGTTATTTCGGGTCATAGTTAATATTTTTTGAAAAATTATAATATAAATATATACCTAATTTCTATAAGAATATACAACTTATAGATTACAGAACTTTCAATACAATGCCTATTATGAATTTCATTCGGATATACTAAGTTAGAATCAAGTTTTTTGTCATATTTATTTGGGTCATTCAGGTTTGGAACAACTTATGATCACTATTATTTCATGTTATTCGAGTTTGGCTAATTTTTAATTACTATTATTTCGGGTCATTTCGGGTTCGGGTCATTTCGGGTTTTACCCAATCGGGGTTCGGTTTATTATATTTAAACATTTTCGGGTTTCATTCGGGTTTCGGGTTCGGATAAAACAGACGGGTTTTCGGGTTGGGTCAAATTTTGACAGCTCTACGGGCAGTGCCTGTCACCCACGAAGGTAATATCAACCATTGTTTTACCTACTCAAACAGCTCATCCAAAAAAAAAAAGAGGATGGGCGTTAGAGCTGTCAAAATTTGTCCCAACTTGAAAATCCGTTCGTTTTATCCTAATCCAAAACCTGACCAAAACCTGAAAATGTTTAATATAATAAACCCAAAATCTGATTAGGTAAAACTCAAAATGATCCGAACTCGAAATGATCGAAAATTTATAACCCAAAATCGACCCGAACCCAAAATGACCTGAAATAATAGTAATTAAATATTAGCCAAACTCGAATAACATGAAACAATAGTGACCCTAAATAGTCCCAAACTTAAATGACACAAATAAATATGACAAAAAACTAGATTCAAACTTAGTATATCTGAGTGAAATTCAGAATATGCATTGTATTGACTTTCTGTAATCTATTTGTAATATATTCTTATAGAAATTAGGTATATATTAATTTAATAATTTTTCAAAAAATATGAGCCATGACCTGAAATAATCGAAACCCGATTCTATCTGACATTATTACAACCCGAACCTGATTTGACCTGAACCCGAATGACCTGACTGAAAGTTTAATAACCCGAACGAATATTGACCTGAAAAGATATGACCCAAAACCCGAACGAGTAACCCGTTTGCCAGGTCTAGACGTACGACACGTACACAGTTTTGTTTGTTTTTTTTTTCAATTTTTTGTTTGTTTTAGCAATTCATATATCTGCAAAACTACTTATGTCACTAAATTATTGTCATGCATTAAATTATCAAAATTATGTTTAATGCTCGTTCTTATCAGTGGCGGGGCTCCACCCCCGAAAATTTGGAAAATCTCTTAAATACTTTTAATTTTTTTAAAAAATACAAATAAAAAAAATATTGTTCTAAAGAATTATAGTGTCAAATTTCCCCCTTTAAATAAAATTTCTAAATATGCTACTGTCTCATATAATATGGATTTGAAAACTATGTATTTCCCTTACCATCTGGATGTCCAATGATCTAATAACCATAAACCATAAACAACAAACCTAAAATATCTAATGAATCACAAAGAAATACCATAAAGGTTAATGATTGGCCATACTCGTAATCTAAACCATCAAATGTTTATTTTAGGGTTTGAAATCAAGGGTTTAGGGTTCTAGCAACAAACCCCTACAAACCTACGAATATATTGTCACTTTATAAGTATCAATAATAAATCACAAAAGCATCTTAAAGATTGTAGAATGATCATAATATAGAAATGCTAAACATAAGAAGGGTTATTATTGTGTTTATCCTAACCATAATGCACAACCTTATACCCTGCCAAATAAATTGCCTACATCATAAGGGTTAATGAATTACAAAAAGATGTCATAAATGTGGGATAATCGTCATTACCTAGGGGCCATGCTAAACTTATGTTCATCCATGCGTTTATTTGCCATAAGTTTTGATAGTATAGTAGGGAATGTTGATCGTCCATGACACACCTTCTAAGCTTTTTCCATATCTTGGGCCTGGGAATACTTGAACAAGAATTGGTTATTTCACTAGTAAAAAAATCTTCCATCCTCCTGTGCGGCTCCATATTTGCTCCAGTGTCGTAGTAGTTATATGATGTGCCTGGAGTTTTTTTTTATCAAAAGGCAAGGATTTGCTTATTCATTAGTCTCACTGAGAGGAGGTCTCTCAGCCATAAGTACATTCATACAGAATGGGGGAGGAAATTCAAAGAAAGTGTATCTGCTACCACACTCATGCACAACTTTAGCTAGTGTGTCCGCTAATGCATTTTGGTTGCGACTGATTTTTCTCAATGAACAACAGATAAAATGATTCATCAGATCCCAGCAAGTGCTCGTGATATTATCTACCAAGGGATTCACAGTGGATTCTGTGAGGAGATTGTATGCCTCTTTAGAATCCATTTCTAGGATTAGTTGTTGAATATTCAGAGCTTTCACATTCACCATCCCATCTTTGAGTCCCCACAACTCAGCTTCTAGCACAGTTGAATCTTCTAGCTGTCTCATGGCTTCAAATACCCATGTACAAAGGCAGTTGTAGATAAACCAGATGAGAGTCTTGAGGCATCAGTGTTTACTTTAGACCAGTTAACAGGCAGGACCTCCCATTTCTGGATTGGCGGGCTGCTCCTCTTCAATGTCACTTCTCTGCCCAGCTTCCTAGGATACAACAGCCAGATTTTTAACCTGTGCCAAAGTAAATCAATAGGCATCATAGTTTCACCTAAATTCTCATGATATTTAACATTGCCCCAGTACCAGAGAGCATGGCAAGTAATGGCAAAAACTTGAGGCCATTTAGCACGCTCTATATAAGGAATCTTCTTATGGCATTTTAGATTCAGATTAAGCCAGGAGAGAAAGGAACAATCAATAGGGAATAAACTTAAATCAGCTTTATCACACAGAACACTTCAAACTTCAATAGCAACCCTACAACTCTTAGAACATGATCAGTGCTTTCACTCTCCCCACAGGCGCTACAAGAGCTGTTTGCAATAAGCCCATGTGAGAATAGTAAACTTTTTTTTTTTAAGTGCGTTATGAGCAATCAACCAAAACAGTCTTGACTTTTCAGGGACATGGAAAGACCAAATTAGTTTCCAAATGTCTTCCGATTGCCCTTGATCAGATAATAGTTTGTATGCTTGAGAGACAGTTAAATTCCCATCTTTGCTTCCTTCCCAAATAACTTTATCCACATTATCACCACTTGTAATAATCTTTCCAGACAATGTATTAAGTACTCTAGGTGGAAGATGGTTAGTAAGAAGATCAAAGTTCCAAGCATCTTTCATGGTCCAGTAGTGGCAGGCCTTTGTGGTCAGGTCCAGCTTAAAAGTATCATGGGCAAAAGATATGAGAGGTTCTTTATAGAGCCATTTATCAAGCCAGAAGTTAATTGGCTTCCCATTTCCCAAGTTCCATCTAGACCCTCCTCTATAATGTCCCTACTTTGCAAAATATTCCTCCAAGTTGGAGAGGGATTTTTATGTCCAATTTTTTGATATTTGTTAATTAACACTTTCCCCCAGAAACTAATTTGGTTATTGCAGAGGTTATTTTCTGAGTGGTTAAAACTGGTGTAAAACTAAAAGAAAAGAAATTAAAACTCAAATTATAAACGTCAGGCTGCAAACAAATCCCGGTCGTAGTTAGTATAACAAGTGTCGTATCCACAGGGAGATTGTTCAATTTATCCTAGTCTTGGTAGTTACTTAAAAACTGTAAAAAGGGGTTTAGCCGGAGGCAAGCTTGATTTGTTGTTTGATCAGTTCAGAAATAATAAAAACAGTGAAAACGGTGAATTAATTGATGTGAATGGAAAAATGTATCCTAGGATAGAGCGGGGGAATTTCCTAAATTACTTAAACATATTTATAACCATGTCTCAATTATTTATTGCCTATTAGAGTTAATAATTGTCAGTTACGAACTCTTAATAAAAGCCTTAGTATTTCCTGCTCAGTCCGGAGTGTAAATACTAAGATTAATTCCTTTGTGGTACCTAGACTATCTCAAAATCATATGTTGATAGTTACCAAATAAATGTAGTCGTTTGTCGCGCAAAACATTTAGCAATATTAGTTGAAAGGAATTAAAACAAGTTAAATGAGAGAAACAGGTGATAAATATTGTTTACGTAATATTAGAAATCAAAACCCCCATCCTAGGATACAAAAGAAATTTACTCAGACATAACCGTAGATAAGAAGGTAGCACAGACAGATTTTGACATTATTTCAGAGGAGGAAGTGGTCTGCTCTCGCTCTCACTGCTGCTCTTCTATTTCTTTAGTTACTGCGTGAGTGTGGACTGATATGGTGTTACGGGAGAGAATTAAATGGAAGCGAATGGTTATGGATGAGTGTGGTGAAAATATTCTTCAGACTCCCGTCGTGCGTGGTGTCTTTTTATGCAGTTAAGGTGGTGGGTTTATATAGAGGTTTGGATCCGTACGAATTTGATTGCAGATGAAGAAGAGCATTGATTGCTTCATTGATTGCAGGGGACAGAAAGCTGGAAACGCGTCAGGGATAAGGTAGCAGCGCTCGGAGTAGATAGATAAGGCGATTCAAGTTGCAGACGACGGCGGCGCGAAGAAGATACTGGTCGCGACTGATAATTAGTCACGGTTGCTGTTGGTGTCCGCCTGTGGTACCGCCTACAACCAGGCGGTTGTGTGTGTGTGTCCGCCTGTGGTACCGCCCATAAGCAAGCGGTTGTGTGCCTCTGGTCCGCCTCCAAGACCGCCCAAAAACGGGGCGGTTGCTTGTGTCCTGTCCGCCAGTATTTGGGCGGTTTGCCCATGTGTGACGTCCGCTTGGCTGTCCTCACAATATGGGGCGGACAAGAGCTCTCAAGGGGTGTCCGCATGGCTGTCCTCACAATATGGGGCGGACAAGAGATGGCTGTCCTCCTAGTTTTGGGCGGACACAACTTGTTCTGAGTCTTGCCAACTTTGACTGGCTCTAGATTATTCGTTTGGACTCCGTTTTTCGAACCGTCTGCGGCTATGCGTTCGTCTCTTCATGTACTTTGCTCCTAGCTTGGCTTTTCCTCATGTTTAAAACAATAATTTGTGAGATAATCAATAAAACATAAACTAGAGGAAAAACATATGATAGTGAGAAATGAGTAGAAAAGTGCTGATATAACATATGAAATACACCCATAAAACATGCTCATTTAGACACTTATCACACCCCCACACTTACCTTTTGCTTGTCCTCAAGCAAAACCATGTACCCAAACAAGTAGGGAATGCTCAATATTAACAAATACTATTATGAAGGGTAGGATAAAAAAGTCAATAGTACATGATCTTTAAACTTTTTAGAGGAGTGTGATCCATCACCTACTGGTGGCTTAGGTGTACTCAGGGCAAAAATAAAAATTAGAGTTTCGGGGTATGATCCGGAGTACTTCAATGTTTCTTGGCTAAGGTGACTTTGAGAACTTTTACCATGGCCAACTTCTCTCAAGAATGGGCATTGAGGAGAAAACAAAAGAAAAATAGAATTAAGCATTTGTTTCACTTTTGCATAAGAGATGAGAAGATAATATGTAGGCATCAAGCCTTTTTTTTAAGAACACTCAACTCTCTTTGTTGGTTACCAATGGTGTCTCGCAAGTCCCTTATATATTATTTTTTGGACAGAGAAGCACCCCTTAGCAATCCCTAAGAAAGAAGACAGAAAGAACCCCTGAGTAATAAAAATCCATCCATTTCAGATCATTTGGTCACACCGCATAAAAATGCTCCTCAAAAGTAATCAGAATTTTAAAATTTTGTACATTATACCATTTATCCCACAATTCATAACAATATTTATTCTTAAAGAGAACAACCCACATAAAAAGGGTCCACGATATTGAATTTGAACAAACGCAAGATAAGCAGAGAGATTAAGCATTTTTAGCATAAAATGTCACCGAAAAGGGCACACTCCCCCACACTTAAATTGAACAATGTCCTCATTGTTCACCAGAAAAAAACAAGGGAAAGTTTCAGAAGGCCTTTTCGGTAAGTAGAATAAATAGAGAGAACACGAAGCTCACGAATATTCATTTAAGCATATAAATTCTCCTCTGCATGATTTATTTAAATAAAAGCATAATTTAAAGAAACTGGTACTCCCCTGAGATTATTTTTGCTTGCGTTAAAGGACTTCCCCCACACTTGAGTTTCAGCCTCAAGTAGCGTAGCTTGGTTGCGGTGTAGACATGAAATTGCACCTGCATAAGACACTAGAAGCAACCATACTACAAACGGGGTTAAGAGTTAGCAAAAACAAAATTCAAAGGGAACCTGAAAATTAAAACAACATAAAAGCATATAAAAGATAAGTTCGTCCGGGTTGCCTCCCGGAAAGCTGCCCTTCTTTAACGTCTTTGGCTAGACGCTTTGTCGTTAGATCGATCCTGGGGCTGTTATGAGGAGGAGATCCAAAGCATGACGCGATGGTGTTTTTAAGAGTCCACCTGGATGCATGTTTTCTTTTCTTATCCCGCTCTTCGTCCGGGATTGGTGGTGGTATTTCTGTGATAGACATGCCGTCTGGAAGGGTGACAAAGAGAAGTGGGGATGATGATGATCGAGTATCCCTTACGAACTTAAGATCTTTGGATTTGCTATCTGGAGATCTTCCTGATGCAAACTCCAGCTTTTCATTATAAGCTTGAAGGGTGATTTTCCCTGGGCTACCCAAATATGCACATCGGCTGTGGCAAGGAATGGTCGTCCAAGAATGAGAGGTTAGTGGGGTTCTCTTCGATGTCGAGAATGACAAAATCGCATGGGAAGTATAAGTGCTCCACTTTAATGATAACATCCTCCACCACTCCGCTTGGGTATGTTACCGAACCATCTGCCAGTTGCAGGGTCATCTTGGTCTTTTTCATCTCTTCAATTCCCAACTTTTTGAAAGTGGAGAGGGGCATCAAATTAATGGAGGCACCCAGATCGCATAGGGAGTATGGAAATGAGGTGCTACCAATTGTGACTGGAATGGTGAAGCTGCCCGGATCATTGCATTTTGAAGGTAGTGGTTTTTGTAGAGTAGCTGAGCAAGCTACATTGAGAGGTACCGTACCGACTTCGGCCAATTTAGTTTTGTTGGATATGAGGTGTTTGAGGAATTTGGCATAGTTTGGCATTTTGGCAATGAGGTCTACAAACTGTATGTTGACGTTTAGTTGCTTAAGCATTGCTAGAAACTTACATATTCATTATCCAATTTCTGCTTCTGGAGTCGGTGAGGAAATGGTATAGGCGGTTCTTGTGAAGGAGGTTCTGAAGCTGATGGAATAGTGAGGACGCTTGGAGGTGTCTTTTCTGTTGGAACTTCAACTTTTTCTTCACTATCCTCTTTGGATTCTTCTAACCTTGGCGGGATGTGAATTTCGTCGGTTTTCTTACCGCTTCTCAAGGTTATCGCCTTAACCTCTTCTTCTTCTTCAAAGTCGAGCTTTTCGTTTTCATAACCGGCCACCAAGTGCTCAAGGTAGGTATTCTCAGATTGAATGCGATTTTATAGACTTTGGCGGTGCTCTCAAGTTTCAGCTACATTCCTTTTGAAGTTTCGATTGCTACAAACCCACTCTTGGAGGGAAGGGTGTAGTTCTGGAACTTCAGCTGTTTTAGCCACCTCTATCTTTTCTTTATCGTGCTCCTTCACATAGATGCACTTGGCTTGCTCTCTTGGATTTGGTTCGTTTTGGCTGGGGAGAGCCCCTGGCGGTCTTCGAGCAAGGTGTTCTGCAAGTTGATTGAATTTACCTTCGATTTTCTGTGAAGGCTTTTGTGCAGAGAGCTGGTTCTGAGTTATGGACATGAATCCCTTCATCATCTCTTTGAGTTCTGCATTTGGATCAGAAGAGGATGAAGATGGTTGTTGTTGTTGTTGTTGTTGTTGTTGTTGTTGGAAACCTGGAGGGGCACCTTGTGCTCTATAACCCATATTAGAGTTTGGTTGGGGTCGGCTTCCCTGATAGGCATTGGAATTGTTGTTCTGCCCTCCTTGGTTCTGATCATTGGTTTTCCATGAGAAATTCGGGTGATTTCTCCATGGATAGTTGTTGTTGATGTTATTGTTGTAGGAATTACCGGGGCGGTTTCCTATGAATTGTACTTCCTCGTACTGGCCTTTGCCTTCGCACTGATGGGTTTCATGAGGACCAGCGCATATGACACATCGTTCTGTAGGTGGAACTGGTGGTGAACTTGTAGGTGGGGAAGCTATTGTTTTTACGATTTCGTTCTGTGATGTCGTTAGCTTTTCCACCATCTTTGCAAGGGACGAGATCTGAGCTGATAAATGATCTGTAGGCTCAACATGGAGTAGGCCTGCTGCTCGTGGCGTTCTTCCTTTGGATCTCGTCCACTGTCTAGTATTGCTTGTCATGGTTTCGAGAAGGTCCATTCCTTCTTTAGGAGATTTCATCATGAAACTTCCTCCTGCAGAGGAATTGACGAGTAGTCGGTTCCCATCATCCAGACCGTTGAAGAATGACAGGCAGAGGGATTGATCGTCAAGACCATGGTGGGAACATTTCATTAGCATATCTTTGAATCTATCCCATGCGTCGTATAATGTTTCTCCCGGCTCCAGACAAAAAGTGTTGATTTCACCGATCAATTGCCTCGTCCTACTGGTTGGGTAGTATTTGGCAAGGAATTTTTGGGCCATTTGTAGCCATGTGGTGATTGATCGGGAGGGAAGGCTTCGGTACCACCGGTTTGCTGAATCCGATAATGAGTGAGGAAATAGTTGTAGTCGGATTCTTTCTTTGACATTGCCGGTCTGACCAAAGGAATTGCAGAAGTCTAGGAAGAGACTCAGATGATTTGGGGCTTCATCTGGGTTCGCTCCACTAAACTTGCCTAGATCCCGGACGGCGGTGATGTAGTGGGTTTTGAAAACCCAACGTCCAGCTTCTTCTGGTGTTAGTTCGGGGAGAACTATAGCTGATGCTCTTCCTTCGGTGTTCGGTTGGTGGTAATCAGATAGGGCACGGTGTTCTGGTTGATTTGCATGGTCCATTTCATTTATAACTTCGTTATTGGCCATGGCTTGATTTCTCAGGTTTCTTTGTGCTTGTAATAAAGTGCGCTCGGGTTCGGGTCTCGGACTGATAGGTGGAGAACCTCGGGTACGAGTATTTGGCATGCACAGAAGACAACTTGTGGTTCGTCAGAAACTGTGAAATTAATTAGTATATAAAATAAGAAAGGCAGAGATATTGGTTAGGCAGATAAATAATTATACATATATATTTTTTTTCGTTTTTTTTTAATTTTTTTTATATTTTTTTTATGACAAGGGAAATTGAATAACAGAAATTAAATGTTAGTAGACAGAAATTATAAGTTAGTAGTTAGTAGACAGAAATTTAAATGACAGAAAATTAAAGGTTAGTAGTTAATGTACAGAAATTAAATGTTAGAGTTAATGTACAGAAAATTAAATGTTAGTAGTTAATGTACAGAAATTTAAAGGACAATGGAAATTAAATGACTGAAAAATAAATGACAACAAAATAATGTACAGAAATTAAATGTTAGAGTTAATGTACAGAAAATTAAATGTTAGTAGTTAATGTACAGAAATTTAAAGGACAATGGAAATTAAATGACTGAAAAATAAATGACAACAAAATAATGTACAGAAATTAAATGTTAGTAGTTAGATGTCCAAAGTTAGATGTCAAATGTCCGAAGTCAGATGTCCAGAGTGAGGTCCGAAATCAGATGTCCGAAATTAGATGTCCAAAATTAAACAAACAACAAAATAATGTACAGATTATTACAGTATAGCTAGTGAACTACCGGAAACTAGGGAAATTGATGGAATCAATCTCCCCGGCAACGGCGCCAATTTGCAGAGGTTATTTTCTGAGTGGTTAAAACTGGTGTAAAACTAAAAGAAAAGAAATTAAAACTCAAATTATAAACGTCGGGCTGCAAACAAATCCCGGTCGTAGTTAGTATAACAAGTGTCGTATCCACAGGGAGATTGTTCAATTTATCCTAGTCTTGGTAGTTACTTAAAAACTGTAAAAAGGGGTTTAGCCGGAGGCAAGCTTGATTTGTTGTTTGATCAGTTCAGAAATAATAAAAACAGTGAAAACGGTGAATTAATTGATGTGAATGGAAAAATGTATCCTAGGATAGCGGGGGAATTTCCTAAATTACTTAAACATATTTATAACCATGTCTCAATTATTTATTGCCTATTAGAGTTAATAATTGTCAGTTACGAACTCTTAATAAAAGCCTTAGTATTTTCCTGCTCAGTCCGGAGTGTAAATACTAAGATTAATTCCTTTGTGGTACCTAGACTATCTCAAAATCATATGTTGATAGTTACCAAATAAATGTAGTCGTTTGTCGCGCAAAACATTTAGCAATATTAGTTGAAAGGAATTAAAACAAGTTAAATGAGAGAAACAGGTGATAAATATTGTTTACGTAATATTAGAAATCAAAACCCCCATCCTAGGATACAAAAGAAATTTACTCAGACATAACCGTAGATAAGAAGGTAGCACAGACAGATTTTGACATTATTTCAGAGGAGGAAGTGGTCTGCTCTCGCTCTCACTGCTGCTCTTCTATTTCTTTAGTTACTGCGTGAGTGTGGACTGATATGGTGTTACGGGAGAGAATTAAATGGAAGCGAATGGTTATGGATGAGTGTGGTGAAAATATTCTTCAGACTCCCGTCGTGCGTGGTGTCTTTTTATGCAGTTAAGGTGGTGGGTTTATATAGAGGTTTGGATCCGTACGAATTTGATTGCAGATGAAGAAGAGCATTGATTGCTTCATTGATTGCAGGGGACAGAAAGCTGGAAACGCGTCAGGGATAAGGTAGCAGCGCTCGGAGTAGATAGATAAGGCGATTCAAGTTGCAGACGACGGCGCGAAGAAGATACTGGTCGCGACTGATAATTAGTCACGGTTGCTGTTGGTGTCCGCCTGTGGTACCGCCTACAACCAGGCGGTTGTGTTGTGTGTGTCCGCCTGTGGTACCGCCCATAAGCAAGCGGTTGTGTGCCTCTGGTCCGCCTCCAAGACCGCCCAAAACGGGGCGGTTGCTTGTGTCCTGTCCGCCAGTATTTGGGCGGTTTGCCCATGTGTGACGTCCGCTTGGCTGTCCTCACAATATGGGGCGGACAAGAGCTCTCAAGGGGTGTCCGCATGGCTGTCCTCACAATATGGGGCGGACAAGAGATGGCTGTCCTCCTAGTTTTGGGCGGACACAACTTGTTCTGAGTCTTGCCAACTTTGACTGGCTCTAGATTATTCGTTTGGACTCCGTTTTTCGAACCGTCTGCGGCTATGCGTTCGTCTCTTCATGTACTTTGCTCCTAGCTTGGCTTTTCCTCATGTTTAAACCAATAAATTTGTGAGATAATCAATAAAACATAAACTAGAGGAAAAACATATGATAAGTGAGAAATGAGTAGAAAAGTGCTGGTATAATATATGAAATACACCCATAAAACATGCTCATTTAGACACTTATCAGTTATGAATCAATCTTCAGCTAAGCTTTGCAAAACAAGCTTTATTCATACAAGCTAGGTCTCTCAGCCCAAGGCCTCCTTTGTTTGTAGGTTTACAAAGTGGATCAAGCTACTATATGTAGTTTTCTTTCACCTTCTGAATGACCCCATAGGAAATTTCTACAGATTTTCTCTAGTTTGTAGCAAGAATTATGAGGGATTTTTCAAGACATCATCTGAAACGTAGAAGTTGCCTCCAAGACAAATTTAACAAGCACTAACCTACCCGCAAAGGACAAGGATTTTACCTTCCAGCCATCCACTTTTTTCCTGAGTTTCTCTATAAGTTCAGAGAATAAAGAATTGCCAGCTTTGTCCTGAACTTGATTGACTCCTAAATATTTACCAAACTTATCAGCCAATGGAATACCAATAGCCTTGCTAATGTTAATTCTATTGCTAGTCATGACATTCTTGGAAAACAGCACCCTGGATTTTTCATAGCTTACCTTCTGTCCAGAAATGGAACAGAAAGAATTCAAGACTTCTTTCATAGCTAATACATTTTCCTTAGATGCTTTTCCCATTAGCACCAGGTCATCCACAAAGAAAAGTGAGTCAAAGGTGGTCCTTTCTTACAAAGTTTAATAGGGGTCCAGTGGTGGTTACTAACTGCATCTTCTATCATGTGGGATAATCTATCCAGGTAAAGTACAAAATATAGGGGGGAGAGAGGGTCCCCTTGTCTTAGGCCTTTAGTAGGGCAAAAGGACTCAAATTGTGTGACATTCCAAAGGAATTTTATTGAGATAGGGCTAATGCAGAACATGACTAACTCTATGAAATTAGAAGGGAACTTAAGACATTCCAAGGTGTTTCTAATAAAGCTCCAGGAGAGCCTATCATAGGCCTTTTCAAGGTCCACCTTGATGATATCCCACCCATCTTTGGCTTTAGTTCTTCCCATTGAGTGAAGAACCTCTTGTATAATTACGTGATTATCTTGTATATGTCTATGTGGGACAAAACTATTTTGAAAGGGGGACATTACATTAGAGATGACAATTCTATATCTATTGGCAAGAGTTTTAGCTAAATTTTTGTAAGTTACATTACAAAGAGCAATGAGTATGAATTGTTTCATAGAGATAGTAGTGGGGACTTATGGAGTTAGACAAAGAAGGGTAGAGTTGAGGTTCCTACAGAATTGGCCAGAATAGAATGCTGATCTGATCACCTCAAGAATGCTACCACCCACTGTTTCCTAGTGATTCTTGAAGAACCAAACTGGAAAACCATCAGGGCCAAGAGCTTTGAAGTTATTCATACTTCTAACAATTTCCTCTATTTCTAGCTGGGAAGGGATCTCATTCAAGGCTGAAAGCTGATCCTCACTGATCACAGGAAAGGAGTGAGCGCTATGGTGCTGATTATTGGAGGAATCATCAGAAAACAGAGATTTAAAGTAGGCAGTGGCTAAGTTTGAGGATGTTCTCATCTCCCTCAACTATGTGACCATTCGAATCTTCAAGACTCAAAACTTTGTTTTTAATCCTCCTAATCATGGTTTTTCTATGAAAATATCTAGTGTTCCTATCCCCATAAAGGATCCACTTGTCTCTAGATTTTTGGTACCAAAGCATCTCTTCACTTATTAAGGTCAGCTCTAGCTCCTTTCTAAGTTTCTCCTCAAGTCTTCTCAACTCAGAAGTTTATTTTTGTTCTAATATCTTTTGAATACCAACCAACCTAGCAAGAATTCTATGTTTTTTATGGAAGATGTTTCCAAAGGTAGTTTTGTTCCACTCAGAAAGGACGTTGGCAAGAGACTCAAGGTTAGCTGAGATATCTATATTGCTAGACCAAGATAGATTCACAGTATCATTGTATGTGGGGTGAGTGGCCCAAGCCACCTGAAACCTAAAAGGCCTAGGGCCACTAGGAGAAGGAATTTTATCTTGGAAACGAGATATGACTGAAGAATGATGAGACCCTAGTCTAGGGAGATTCAAGCATTGGGACGAGGGGAAGAGATCTAACCAGTTAGCCGCCACTAGAGTTCTATCCAACCTTTCAAATATGGATCCATTGGACCAGGTATAAATATTTCCTTTCGCGGGAAGGGAGATGAAAGAATCAGTATGAATCCAATCAGCAAAGGCTTTACTACCTCTATTAAGAACTCTAATACCACCTTTTTCTCATCTAGAGACATAATGGAGTTAAAATGACCGGTTAACATCCAGGACAGATTAGAAGGGTCTTTTAGGGAGGATAAAATATTCCATAGATAAATACGACAATTATTATCAGGATTTGCATACACAAAAGTGGAGAAGAAGGAAATATTATTATGAGAGACAAGTCTGTGGATGAATTGCTCACCAGAAGATATAATCTCAATCTTAACCTTATCATCCCATAAAATCCAGAGACCACCGCTAAACCTAGATGCGTCAATCATATACATATTACTAAGGCCTATTTTCCTAGCAATAGCATTCTCCTTTTGCCTTAAAATTCTGGGTTCACACACAAATACAATAATGGGTTTATGTTTTGCAATCTAATTTTTCACACAAGGGAGAAAACTAGCTTTAGCCGCTCCCCTAACATTCCAGGAAAGAATTTTGATATTCATGGGAAACTTACATTCAAGGATAGATATCACCTGGTGGATTATGAAGAGAGTCCATATTTGGAGAGGGAGGAAGCTCTGGTGGTGGATTAATCCCGCAAGCATGTGAAGTTTGTGCCCTTATATCCTCTGTCAGGAGCATCTTATAAGAGACACCCGTTTGTATACTTGTAGACTCCATCTTCTTCTGATGTATATCAGCTTCTTCACTTTGCACCTTTTCGAGCTTACTGCTGGTGTCGAATGTATCCTTAACCGTTGATACACAGTCTTCATAATCAGTCTCTGCCAGAGCTTGCAAGGGATTCTCATTCCTCTAGTTGACTTCCTCTTCCCTTATAACTTTAGCAACTTGAGGATCCCCTCCTTTACCAGATCCGTTCATCTTGCTTTTGGGGTTTCTGCCTCCAGCCCTCTTCTTTCTCGATACACGCATCCAAGGCCCAAAGTTCTCTGTCTCATGTGGCTGGGCATTGATCTTTTGGTTTGACACAATCTGGAATCCTCATTGATTGGGGCTTCTTCATCATTGATTTTAGAGCAGTTATCCTTTAGATGCCTAAATCTCCCACATTTGAAGCATAAGGCATGGACGCCTTCGTAGACAATTTGGAATGTCTGGTTTCCAATCTTGAACTTGCCTAGTAAGGGTTTCAACAAGTCAACAGATACACACACTTTACCAAATAAGTTTCCTACTCTTGATTTGTTGATAGAAACTTTGCGGGTTTTTCCTAGAGTATTACCCAGGATTCTCTTTGAAACTCCTGTCCTAAATCCGGGAAAGTTGCCCATACATCCAAGAATGGTATCGCCTCACTAGAAGTATCAAAATTTCTGACCCAATTCTTCACAGTCAAATAATGATCAGATACAATTCAAGGGCCTTCGTTCAAGACATAATCTCTATCAATTCGATTGTCGAATTTGACTGAGAAGTACCCATTACCCATGGCTGCAAAATCAAACTTCCCTTTTAAATGCCATCTCTAAATCAGCCGTTCATACATGATATAGGTGGGGAAGGATTTACCTATGTTAAGTCAAGATCCTTTAGTTTTGATGATAGCAAACCTTGTACTATGTATTTAACATGTTTGTTAAGCTTTGATATTCAAATAGACAGGCAAAGGAGTGGCTTCGCACACAAGGTTGCAAGCGCACTCAATTCATGACATGTGCCCAACCGGTCAGACACCTGTCTAGGAAAGCTCACGATAGAACTTCTAGTACATACAAGAAGTCAGGCATCACACGAAGGTATCTCTTATGCTTCAGGAGTAAATCAGAGACAAAGACTGCAAGAAGATCGACATACTCATTCAGACTCACACATCCTCATATTCAACTAGCACACGACAAGAATATAACTCATTAATGTGCAAATGGACAAGATAAGTAAAGGGATATTTATCAGAATGATTACATAGGCATAATAAAGTGTAAAGAAGCATTTATGAGCATTAATGAGCCCAACAAGATCAGACAAGTTGAGCACACAAGTTGAGCTCAACCAATCGAGAGAGCTGCCGCCGACGTGTTCAGTAGCAAGGCGATACGTGTTCCGACAACTCCAGATTAAGTTGAAGCCTCTATACAATTCTAGTGTGGTTGTATGTGATTGGTCGCAACTATAATCGACTCGTTGAGTCAAGGAATTTATAGCTGGTAGTTACATTTTAACTAACCGTATATATACTTGCATTTATGTCATATGTAAGTAAGTCTGTACAAGAGAGAAAAAGAGAGATTATCTGAGCAAGTGTGAATCAGACTTAAGTGTGTGTAAAGGCTAGAGAGTTGGTGAGCTGGTTAGGACTAGAGTTGTGTGACAACACTTTGTAACTGGTAGACTGATCAGTCGGGGAACGGTTGGGGAACCGTAGGCCGGCTGTCAGGAGAGGGTAGAGGACTTTGGGGTAAAGTCCAAAACTGTCCCAGAGTCTATGTGTGGGGCGAGGGAGATTGAGTTAATTTCGTGTGTGTAAATTCTCAATCGAAATGAAGTTTCCAGCTTAAGTTTATCTCGCGTCTTTCCCTAACTATCAAAGTTTATTTGAGTCAATGATACGTCCACGATCGATCGGGTACGCATGAGGAGCGCTAGCTAGTTTCAATTGGTATCAAAGCAGGTCTCTTCTAGAAAGCTAACTGCTTTGGAAGATGATTAAAATGTCTCACGTAAGCCTACTAGAGTTAGAAGAAGGTTTTGCAACAAACCGACCACCACTTTTCAATGGAGATAACTACACTCACTGGAAGAATAAAATGGAGTTTCACATCAAGTCTAATGATCCAAGGATGTGAAGGGTTATATCACTCGGTGAATACACCTTCCAAAATGCTCAAGGACAAGACATATCTGTTAAAAACATGATGGATGATCAAATCAAGAAGTTGGTATTCAATTCTCCAGCCGTAAGGATTATACACTGTGCACTACTACTTGAGCAATATTCGAAAATAGCCTCAGCAAAAACAGCTCAAGAGATCTGGAAAACTCTTGAAGTCACGTATGAAGGGAATGATGAGATAAAAAAAAGACCCGCATTCAGTTGCTACTCACTCATTGAGAGCTATTCAAGAAGGAAGAAAAGGAGAGCATTTCTGAAATGCATACAAGGTTCACCAGGCTGATCAATGAAATGTTGGTACTTGGAAGAACTATCTCGAACGAGGATCAAGTTTCGAAGTTCCTCAGATCTCTTCCTGCCTCCTTCGACAGCTGGGTCAATGCCATGCAAGAAGTCCATGATCTATCTAAGATGTCTTTGGCGGACATGTTAGGTTCCCTAATGGCATTTGAGTTAAAACTATAACAACAAAACTCAGAAAGTTCAACAAAAGAAAATGGAAAAGGCATAGCCCTTCAAGTAGCTGAAAACTCCGAGACAAGAGAAGACAATGATGAGATGGTCCTCTATGCTAAGAGGTACTTTCTAAAGTTCATAAGAAACAACATGAGAAAAGGAAGAGATCCCAAGGAGACCGACGATCATCGCAAAAAGAACAATGACAGGTGTTTCAGGTGCTCAAAAAGTGGGCATCACATCAAAGACTGTCCTCAACAATCCCGAGAGGACAACGACAAGGTCAGGAAACCTGTCCAAAGGTCGTTCAACAAAGGGCCAAGGAAATAAGCATTTTTTGCTACATGGGGAGACTCAGAGCTAAGCGACAACAATCAAAACTCAGATAGTGATCTCCCGGAGGATGAGAAGGCTCATCTATGCCTTGAGGAAGTAAGACAAGGACACGTCATAATGAGAAGAAGAAGATCAAAACAAGGTAAACTACTCTAAACTTAGAAAGAAAATTCTAAAGGCTGAACTTTCTGGACTTAGAAAGTTTTCTCTTATACTAGTTGATCAACTAGAGGCTTTGGGAAATGAAAACAAGGAACTCGTGGAGGAAAATGAGAAATTGGAGAAAAATTCCGATAAGGATAAGGTAGAAAACCTTATGAAAGAACTCATGAAATTGCAAATCGACTAAAGTGAAATTCTTTCCACTCATGAAAAAATGAAACTAAGAAAACAACCTGAAATAGATGAGCTGATTACTGCCCATAACACAAAAGAAAAGGAACTAGCATTAATCAAAGAAAAACATGCAAAGCTAGAAGCTATTCCTAGGACACCCATGTGAAGAAACAAACGACAAGCCGGGTATAGTCAGGGACCAGTCATAGAGGTGTCTGCCATCTGTGTAGACAACCTGGTCATTATGAAGCCAAATGCTATAGAACACGATTCACGAGGCATTGGCAACTCAATAAGATAGGACTAAAATGGGTAGTAAAAAATGATCCTAGAACAATGATTGATGGTGGAAATGGGTCCAACCTTTCTGTGGACCCTTACCCCACACCGCTAACTTGTTAAGTGCAGAATTGAGTGGGAATGGACCCCTGTTGGTACATCGACAGTGGGTGCTCTAAACACATGACAGAAGACAAGATGAAGTTCTTCTCACTCGAACCAAGAAGCCAAGGAACCGTTTCCTTTGGCGATAACAAGAAAGGAAAAATCATCGGTGAAGGTAAGGTTGGTTTTACCTCAAACTATGTCATAGACAATGTCAATTTAGTTAATGGTTTAAAATTCAATTTGCTCAGCGTATCTGAAATATGTGACAAAGGCAATTCAGTTCACTTCTATTCTACACATTGTAACATAGTAAGTCAGGACAATGACAAAGAGTTATTAAAGGGGAAAAGGTGGAAAATGTTTATGTAACTAGTTTGGAGGATATTGACGGTCCAAATCTTCCATGCTTGACTGCTTCAATAGATGACTCCACACTATGGCACAAAATACTAGGACATGTTAGTATTTCCTTGTTAAGAAAGCTTGTCAAGAAACGGTTGGCAAGAGTTCTCCCTGAGATTAAAGAATCTGAAACCAATCTTTGTGATGCTTGTGTTAGAAGCAAACAAACTAAAATTTCTTTCAAATCAAAGAACTTTGTAAGTACATCCAAGCCACTTGAATTACTTCACATGGACTTATGTGGACCAATGAGAATTAAAAGGTTTGGAGGAAATTGGTATGTATTTGCAATTGTTGATGACTACTCACGATTTGTTTGGACACTCTTCATTGCTTCCTAAGACGAAGTCTTTGAGAAATTTCAATCTTTGCAGGAAAAGTCCAAGTACAACTCAACCATAAGATCAAGGCGTTTAGGTCTGATCATGGGTCAGAATTTGAGAATCAACAATTCATGGATATATGTAAACAACATGGAATCAATCACACATATTCAACACCAAGGACTCCCCAACAAAATGGGGTAATTGAGCGTAAGAACAGAACATTACAAGAGGTAGCCAGGGCCATGCTATTTGGGAGCAGTCTTCCTCAGGTCTTGTGGGCAAAAGTAATGGTGACTGCATGCTACATCACAAATAGAACGCTCATACGATCTATCCTCAACAAAACACCCTATAAGCTAATCATGGGGAGAAAACCAAACATAAGTCACTTCATAATCTTTGGTTGTAAATGTTATGTCCACAACAATGAAAAGAATCCCATAGAAAAGTTTGATGCCAGAAGCGACGTGGCCATCTTCCTTGGGTACTCTAAAAGGAGCCGAGCATACAAAGTCTACAACAAAAGGACATTGAAGGTGGAGGAAAGTGTACATGTGGTCTTTGATGAAGTTGAAGTTCACAAAGTCAAAGAATCTGAAGGAGATGAAGAACTTGCATTTGATCTAGCCGATCAAAACCACACAGACAAATCCAAAGATGAATCACCGACCATGGAAAACTTTCCCAACAGGTCAGCGACAGGTTGACAACAGGTCAATGAAAAGAACAATGATTTCGAAGATCCTCTATCACCATCAATCGTTCATCAATCTCGTACTCTATACAAAGATCATCCATTGGAGAACATCATATCAGATATCTTCAAAGGAATTCAAACCAGAGCACAAACTCGAGATTTCTTAGCATTCTTAACGACAGTTTCACCCATCAAACCCAAAATATCAAATAAGCTCTTCAAGACTTAGACTGGATTAAACTAATGCAAGAAGAATTGAATCAGTATGAAAGATGAAAAGTCTGACATCTTGTGCCTCGTTCTTCACATCAAGGAGTACTTGGCACAATTTGGGTCTTTAGAAACAAGCTAAATAAGATGGGAAAAGTCGTTAGGAGCAAAGCTTGTCTGGTAGCTCAAGGATATCGTCAACAAGAAGGGATAGACTTCCAAAAGACCTTTATTCCAGTAGCAAGGATGGAGTCCATCAGATTACTAATTGCATTTGCTGCACATAAAGCAATTATCTCTTCCAACTTGACATCAAAACTGTCTTTCTCACTGGGTACGTCAAGGAAGAAGTATATGTTGAACAACCTCCAGGTTTTGAAACACAAGAAGGAAAAGACATGGTACTCAAGCTTGACAAAGCTCTTTACGGGCTCAAACAATCTCCAAGATCATGGTATGATCGTCTATCCTCCTATCTTTTAGAAAACAAATTCAAGAGAGGAAAGGTGGATAAAACCTTGTTTGTTTACAACAACAAAAAAGACTTCTTATTTGTGCAAGTATATGTTGATGATATAATCTTTGGAGCCTCTAATGAGAAATATTGCAAGAAGTTTGAGGCTTTGATGAAAAAGGAATTTGAGATGAGTGATCTAGGGGAATTGAAGTTCTTTTTAGAACTTCAGGTCAAACAAGATAACGAAGGGACAATCATATCCCAGCAAAAGTACGTGAAAGATTTGCTAAAAAGATTTGGAATGGAGGCATGCAAGTAGTTTGACACACCTATGACAGTTAGCACAAAAATGGGCATCACGACTGGTGACTGACCGGTCAACCAACAATCATACAGGGAGATGATTGGTTCTCTACTCTATTTAACTGCTAGTAGACCTGACATTATGTATAGCGTTTGCTTATGTGCCAGGTTTCAAACAGATCCAAGAGAAAGTCACCTCACAGCTGTAAAAAGAATCCTACGTTACCTCAAAGGGACCATGAACCTTGGTCTCTTTTATCCTAAGTTCACCAATTGTAATATTATAGGTTTTTCAGATGCAGATTATGGAGGATCTATCTCCGATAGAAAAAGCACATCAGGGACAACATTCTTTGTTGGATCATGTTTAATCGCATGAGGATCAAAGAAACAACAAAGCGTAGCAATCTCAATTGCTTAATCTGAATACATAGCTGTAGCAAGTTGTTGTGCTCAACTCTTGTGGCTTAAACAACAAATTGGTGATTATGGAGTCAAGACAGGTACATTGCCAATTATGTGTGATCATACAAGTGCCATCTCTATTTCCAAAAATCTTGTGCACCATTCTCGTAGAAAGCATATTGACATTAGACATCATTTTCTTAGAGATTGCTGTGAAAAGGAATTAGTTGGTTTAATGTACATATCTACCGAAGACCAACTAGCTGACATTTTTACTAAGCCTCTAAGTAGAGAAAAATTCAACACTATTAGGCTGTCTTTTGATTCCCACGATCAGTCACCGACACGTGAGCAACACCTTTAACATGGTCGTTCAGTAGTCAACGTACAGTTAAATGCATGGAAAACAAGTCAAACGACTACTTGAAACAGATATGTCAGCCTTTTCACAAAAGTAAAGATAGATTAGAGAGAGTGCAATAGATAGAAATGGGAAAAATACAACGAATCAATGACAACTGTCATGACAGCTGCCCGTTATGAATAGTACCGTTGGGATATGTCAGCGAGAGGACGAGGAGAGGTCGCCGACCGTTACTCGATAACTATAAAAGGGCGATGAGAGTCTTGCTATCATCATGCTATTTGCCCTCACTTTCTAAACTCTTTGAGCATTCAAGCATTTTCTCTTCTCTCTTACAACAATCTTGTAAGCCTAGTGTGAAAAATCCCTTGCCTCACAGCCACTCTAAGAATTCTCGAGAAAAAAGTTTGTAATCTCTACAAAAATCCCTCAATCAAAATGGCACCAAAATCTGCTCCTCACTCCAAGAAGAAGGCTGTCCTTAAGGAAGCTTCATCAGCACAAGTGGCCGACATGTGGCCGATAGAAGCCATCAGAGAATCACCACCCCCTCGCTTGTCCAATGAAATGGAAGACCAACTTGTGTGTAGGGTGACAGATGAAGGCGAACTGCAACAAGAAGAGGTACTCTATATAAGCCTCTGTTTAGATAAGCTTCACCATCTCATTCAAGCCGAGATTCTCAAACCTAAAATACTTCCAACTCCTACCTCTACCGAAAAGCCAATCATGTCTTCTCCCGCTTCATCACTGAAATTCGCCCCCAAAAACTCCAAAGCAAAAATCCCAAAGTCCCTAAAGGCCAAAATCTTTCTACTGCTACAACAAGCCGCGTAACTCACGCAACTCGTGCCTCCAAACACGCCAAAACCCAAGAGGAAACTCCACAAAAAGCCCATTCCACACTAGAAGGAGCAACTCGCAAGTTGCACTTCACCGACGACGAGGAAGCCACTCTGAGGAGGTGCTAAGTGACGAGAAGTCACAGAAGAAGGTTTCGGCAGAAGAAGGGGGTCACGAAGAAGGCGTGACCGCCCAAGACTCAGAGGAAGAAGTGGAACCAGTAGCTCAGACTGCGATACTAGTCGAAGACCGGTCGCCGACACCTCAACGATTCAGTCATTAAGGTGATAGTGACACAAAGTTCTCACCAATCATACCAACAGCCAAGCAACAAAAGCAATCAGAGAAGGCCAAAGGGAAGCAAAAGATGGTGCTCTCACCACATGGTCAAGAGATCGAAGAGCTCTTCCAAGCCAAGAAGGAGGTTGCGAAGCCACAACCACCCCAAGCTCTCAAGCATCTGAAGAAGCTCAAAGAGTTGGAGCCAATGATGTTCAGAGCTGAGAATGTCACCGACAAGTCCTATCCCGTCTTACCAAAGACGTTGGACTTGGACTGGATGGAGCAGATGGGTCTTGGAAATTTCCAGGAGCTTTTGGAGTTCCAAGGATGGGTATACTTCTTTCAGAAGCCTATCCCCATCTACACTGAGTTGCTTAAAGAGCACATGACACATCTTGGACCGCTCCAGAGTGATGAAAACGATGACTACCTCATCTCCATAGTCCGGGGCATCATCATCAACATAACTAAATGATGGATATGCAAGACCTTCGGCTTCGAATCAAAAGGGTTGACTGTTTGAAAAAACACAACCTGGAATGACTTGGGTCATCAAGGAGGGAGGATGGTCCAGCTGCTCAACAAAGGGGCCACCATGAAGAACTTCCATGCAGTAGAGATGTCCATCTTCGACAAGGTCCTATTCAACATCCTTACTCACAACATCACCCCCACGAAACCAACGCACTTACATCGTCAATGCACGAGATGTGAGACTACTATATGCGCTAAAAGACCAAAGAAAAGATCAATCTCCTAGCGATGATCCTACAAACCTTAGAGGAGAGTCGCTTTGTGAACCAGGGTCTGGTACATGGGAGAGTGGTGACTAAGGCGCTACAAGAAAATGGAGTGGACACCAACCGGTTCCACGAGTGTGCGCGCACCGCTCAGGACAACATCTGTTTAGATATGTAGTCCAAGATGGGGATCAAGACGAAGGGAGACAAGCTTTTGGTCGCTCAGAAGCTCACAAAGAGCGAGGACTCAAGGTCAGAGCCTCGACCAACCACAAGAGCATTGGCACTTAAGAGGAAGAGAAGTCTCTCACCGGTCCACGACCGGTCGGGGACCAGTCTGGATACTTCAGCTATGAATGTTCTAAAGAGTATGAGAGTTACTCTCACTGCTGTGCAGGCTGTTTCCAAAGAACCAAGTGTTCATCACATGGTTCAAGGATCTATAGACTTCATAGACTCCCACCTCTAGGTTGAGTGTTCTTTGTCTCTTAAAGACATGAGTGAAACCGTGAGCAAAATTAGTTTTAGTTAAAAAAAATTCCATTAATGTTTTGCTGCCATTGACTATCTATTTCTAACTGAATCTTTTGATATAAATGAAAATGTAACTATTACTTTGTCGACTTGAATGTTCAAAACCTTGTTTACGAAATAGTTTATTGCATTGGCTGCTTCTTCCTTGATTAAAAATTGCAAGTGATCAGAGATATTTAGTCCCATCCATTCCATTAATCATATCTTCAAACTTGACACCTAAAAAGCCTACAAACATATCCCACAAGTCATAGCACCTCATTAATTACCACTCACCGAGCAGTCGTCAAGCATATCATCAAATGTCTACAAATACTTGCTCAGTTCATCTGCCACTCACGATCATCAACTCACATCTAACAAAATGGCACAAACTCCTCAAAGCTCCTACAGCTCAAATGAGAAAACAGTCCATTCTACCATTCACAAATTAATGTTTATAAAACATCCAAAGAAATACGTCGCCCAAAGCTATGTCCAACCAAACTCCGACTCATTCTCAGCTTGGTCTAGAACATCATGTGATACTCCATCTCAGTCTCGAACTCCTCACTACATGGAGTTCATAGTAGATTCTGAGTAGTCAGACCTCTCCACCATAGCTGAATCACCCTTGTTCAAAGCTTTTTTAGAGGATGAACCATATGTCCTAGATGTCACCGATTGGGATACCCAAACACGTCACTCTATCTAGCCCATCTCGATCATAGTTGTATTTTGTAATCTATGGAATGTCATGGCCTTTTCAATAAATTAACTCGTGTAGTTGTGATGCCCTGATTATTGATCTATCTTTTGAGTGCTTTGAACCCTTGTTTCCATATTCTTTTACTTAGATTTATGCATTTACCTTCTTGTTTTCATGTTATTTTGGCTTAGGACGTGATTAGGAAGGAGTTAAGAGCTTTTGGAACAAAAAGAGAAAAATTTACACATGTCCGGATATGAGTCCGGATGGGAAGACACGGACACAGAAGCGGACAGCTCCAGATTAAATTCGCCTTTAACCCTGTCCTAATACGCGGACAGTCCCTTCTGTTCCATGTCCGCAACACGGACGCCCATGCGGACGCTTACAGATCTCGTCAGGACAGTCATGTCCGCAACACGGACACCAACGCGGACAGGAGTAAATCTCATTAGGACAGTCATGTCCGCACACAGACAGAAATGCGGATGCGTGTAGATCTCGTCAGGACACCCCTGTCCGTATGTGGACTCAAACGCGGACGTCACACAGAAATGAAAAATAAAAATTATCGCACTGATAATTATGCTTTCGGTGCAATTATCAGCCGATTACGCCCATACTCCGTGTAAATTAAAACGATGTCCATGCTCAATCAATCTCCTACCCAACTCACCACTAACCTATGTTTACTCCTAAGCCTATTTAAACCCTTCCCCAACCTTCATCATTTCAATTCGCACCAGACACTCGTCTACACCTCTCTTCATCCTCCTCCATCTCTCATTCCATCCATCCTCTGGTCATTCACACAATAACTCCCCCGTACTTCATCTCCATACATATACTCAAACACAAACACACATCACATCAAACACGTTTTCATTCCAATTTCTCCACACAAAAATCACACACAAGACTTCGCACACACGCCACACAAAATCTCACGTCCGGATTTGTGTCCGGATTTGTGTCCGACCCATCCCATCCGGACGTCTCACAAACTTGCTCAAAATTTCCACTTTCACTCCATTTCACCAAATTCACTCCATTGTTACCAAATCCAACCTCCAAGCCAGCATAGCGCAAGGATGAAGGGCGGAGCAAGCGAGAGGATCTTCGTAACAGATGATTTCTCTCAACTCTCTCTTATTTATGTTGTCATTGCTATGTCTAGCTAAGAGGATATCCTCTAGGGGAAGGATTTGTAATTAGTTAAACTCTGCATTATTTTACTGCTTTATTGAAACTATTTGGATTGTTCAGGTTAATGCTTTTAAGTGCTTTTAATAAACGTCATGAATTTATTATAAGCCCTTGAATCATGTTATGATCAGATAAGGTGATTAGCATTGACGGTCCTATTAACCTGTTACCTGTGATAATTATAATCGGATAGATTGTATTAGCAGTTAGGTGCTTTAGTCCGGTCCAAACCAGACTAGTAATTCTGTGCAATAAAACCATCTAGATATACTTGCTAAGTCTAGATTAGAACTACGTGTCCGTCTAGATGAGCTATCTGGAATTAGGACTTAATACAGATAGATAATTGAGAATTACAAGCCGATCCAAGTCTCCGTTTAAGTAGTAGAATATGCAGAACCTAGCTAGTGAAACAACTCCCTGAACCTGGAGTACCGTTCACACTCCCTATCTATCACTTTAATTTATCTGCTATTTATTTTCTTGTTATCTATTTAAACCCCTAAACCCAAACAAACCCCTCTAAATTAACCATTGTCTTAGGCTAGACTTATTTACCTCAAGTCCCGTGGATTGATACCTGGTTGCTCTTAATTCCTATACTACTGTGACCGGGATTTTTGCAACCCGACGGTCTATTGATTTGTTATCTTCTAGGATTATTTCTTAGTTTTAATACATCAAATTAAATCGTTTGCAAGTTGCTCCCTATTTTTGTTGTATGACAAAGGGGGAAAGAAAGATATGTACTTGTGACCTATGACTATTTTCCTTGTATTATGTAACCATCTTAAGAAAACTCTCTACTATGGTTTATGGTATAAAAGTTGTTATCTTTTGTTGTTCAGACAAATCTTTCAACGTTTAACAAACTCAGGGGGAATTCTTCTTAAGGGGAATCTCTTGAAATTTTAAGTTGCCAAGTACATATATTTTTGTATAGGTTGCCATCATCAAAAAGGGGGAAACTGTTAAGTCAAGATCCTTTCGTTTTGATGATAGCAAACCTTATATTATGTATTTAACATGTTTGTTAAGCTTTGATATTCAGATAAACATGCAAAGGAGTGGGTTCGCACGCAAGGTTACAAGCGCACTCAATTCATGACATGTACCAAACCTGTCGGGCACCTATCTAGGAGAGCTCACGATAGAACTTCTAGAACATACAAGAAGTCAGGCATCACACGAAGGTCCAAATAGACCTGGCAATTTGGGTCGATGGGTCGGGTTGGTATCAACCCTAACCCAACCCATTTAAAATATCATCAACCCAACCCAACCCAACCCAAAAATGGATGGGTTAGAAAATCATGACCCTAACCCAACCCGTTTAAAATCCTTCAACCCTAACACAACCCACCCAATCCATTTTTTAAGCATACAACAATTTAGATGGATTAGGAGTGAAAATTAATTTTAAAAAATCCAAATACATCCAGTGCTAGCTGGCACACTAATTAGAATGTAATCTCGCTTGATTGACCCAACTTTAAACAAATTCCATGTTATGCGAAGAATCTAAAGTACTGCATCAATTTCCCATTAATAGAATGACTCGTACTTTTTCCATAAGTTTATTTTTATCAATCTGAGCCTAAAGCACTACCACTGTTGGGGAGGAATCCTATATAGATATAAACATGATCCTAGTACCCTTAATAAAAAGGGGAACAAAAATACAAATCTTCACTATGCATTAAAGAAATATACTATAGATGAATCTTCTAAAGTTAGAAATAGTTTATAAATTGACAGCTCAAAGGCTCAAATTATGACCGAGTTCTAAAATAATTACACCTATTTAAACTGAGGGCTCATGCCTTAGAAAAGTACAATCACAATAATCTAATCATTACCAACAGTTGATGAACTTTCATGCAGTACACTATCTGCATTGCTAGCTTCAGAATTCACTAAGAGGTCTATAATCAAGATCCTAGTTACAAAAAAAGATATCACATACTTTTGTTCACTCTTCTTGATACTCTAAACATACCTATGTTCTCAAGAACGTAATGGCAGTGAGAATAAGAAAAACAAACCTTGGGCAGAGATGAAGAGCAACATAGACATGAACAATAATGTAGGGAAGAAAGATGGATGTGAGTCTGAAAGACAAGAGAATTAGGGTTTTCAACATTATGTTAAGGTCTGGTTGGACTTTTTGTTTTTTTATTGGTGATAGCAGCGGGTGAGTTTTGAACCCAAGACCTTTGGTTCAAGGGTATCTCTCCACTTCTTCCACTACCGGCCAAGTCGTCGGGGCTTGGTGGTTGGACTCTTTGTTTGACATGCAACTGGTTGGACCGTTTATGTAGTTAAGATTGTGTGATATTATTAAAGGTTGAATAGTCCAAGTACACTTGGGCTTAAGGCTAAGGTATAGTTTGATCTGAAAATATAATATATATATATATATATATATATATATATATATATATATATATATATATATATATATATATATCTATATATATATATATGAATTAATATTTTTATTTTTATTATTAACAAATATATTTTCGGGTTTCGGGTTGGGTCATGGGTTTAGATCTCTACCCTAACCCAACCCACAAAATTAGCTTATTACCCTAACCCAACCCAAAAAATAGATGGGTCAATAATCAAGACCCTAACCCGTAAAAGTATGGGTTGGGTTTGGGTTGGTTTTGGGTTGGGTCAAAATTGTCAAGTCTACTTCCAATCCATAAAATACTGTTGTACAACCATTAACTGGTAAGAATACTATATGTCATAGTTTTTTCTCGTAATTGTACAATACTGCTCCTTTGATCCTCTGCAGTGAGCCAATGACTTTGGACAAGTCTAGTTTGGCTGGCACATCCCAGGGCTCAAGAAACCGAGATTTCGACAACCTTCTCGAGTATGCAACCCAAGAGGAACTTGGGTGAGACGAAATTTAAAGGCAAGAAAGTGAAGTCCTGTAACAAATTCACATCCTTCAACGAGCTTGAAGTGGAAGTTTGTGAGTGTGACTGCTCAAAGCTTCGTGATCAAGACCAGTAAGCGGCTCTGGGGTTACCTCGGGGCCGTGACGAGGAATGATCCTCTTGTTCCCTAGTTTCATGGGTGTGGACACTTTTTATGCAATGGTTGGTGTTTCAACCTATAGGTATAGTGTAGTGTCTATTTTGTTTCTAACCTAGAAGTTATCTATGGGCTATTTGTGTTGTTATCAAATTTAACTATGTTGGGATTATGCTTAAGTTTGTATTTTGTTTCAAGCCAAGTTTTTATAATGTTGTTTAGGAGTATTTTTCGAATCTTAGTTGATGGTAGTTTGTGTTTCATGCGGGGAGATCAATTTCTTTTATCTCACCGTTTTGAAGAACAGGATAATGTGGCTGGTTGCAAGTTGGACCCTTTTTATTATTGGTGTTTGTTAGGGACGATTTGATTGTGATGAACGAATTAAGATCGTGGTTTCCCAAAAAAGAGAAATCACTTTGATTCCAATCTAACTAGTGTGTTTGACATGTTGGGGGGTAGCAAAATATTTTGTTTCTCGGCTATTTGTTTCCCTCGATTGATGAAATTGCCATACTGGGCCAATTCAATTGTAAGCAGATTATTTTGTGAGTGTGAGTGGTGGGCTTCCCATCAATGCTTAACTTGGGCCCTAGTTAGTCTCCTGTGGTAATTTGCGTTAGAACTATTGAAATTGGTACCTGATGTTTTTTACCGACTAAATGAATACCTTACTGCTATAAGTTACTTATCAAACTCGTGATTGATCAAGTATTTTGAATTCTTTTTGTTATACCGAACTTCTGGTTAGGAGATTTGAAATCGCATGTATTTGCAAACAAAATTGGAATAGCAGAACTAGATTATAAAAAAAAAGTTAAATTTTTTTTATAACAAGGCTTTCTAGTTTTGTGGAATTTCGATAAGGGTCCAAAATATTTTATCAAGTATGGGCATATTCCTACACTAAGCCCAAAATTATCCCTTTTTGAACTGTTGTCCACACTTGTTCCAAAAGAAAAATTGGTCTACACAACCTTACTTTGATCATTTTCTTCTTCAGCCCCGTACGCACGTGACAAATTGCCGTTTTTGTTACGAATTGTCCAAAAAAACACCCAGCGAATTTTGCAAAAGCACGGACATAAAGTGATAGATTAATCTGTTTTGGCACCTTTAACATAACGCAGGGTTTTCGTGCGTTCAGCACAATTCACGATTTCAGGGGTAGATTTCAAAAGTAAAAATTACTCAGTTACCCTTCTATCTCTCACTTGTCTATTGGAAACGTCAACGAAGTTTAACTGCATTTACCCACTTGCCATCGTCCCCAAATTGAATGCGGCAAACCCTATCGTCGGAAATGAGGTACGGCCAGTGACACCAACCAGAGCAGGACAATCTTTCCTTCGTTACTAGTATCCTGTGGGGCAGATTACCGTCTCACACACAATTAGTACCGGCATTTATGTTCAACTACATTTGTCTAGCTGGATTCGACTTCCCCCAGAGTCTTTAAGTACGGTTGATTCACCAGACGTTCATTTCTCACACAAACGATAAGTTTCTTGAATACTCGTCTTATTTTTTAAAATTTCATGTTTCTTTCACCTAATTTGGTTTATCTGTGGCAGTTCTGGGCGGTATGAGGGACCTCCTATGGGGGATCGAGCATCCACACATACGACTTGTGAGTAAACACCCATTTACCGACCTCATGTTATCGATTCTGGATTTGAACTCATTCTTTTGGGTTTATTTTTTGTTGTAGTACAACTCATACGCTTGGGTGACCGCATCGGTGTCAGGTACACCTTCACATTCACCACATTGATCTTATGTTATGTTGAGATCCTATTATCGATGTATGAAGCAACGGGCTATCGTTGGTGTGAATTTTTTTATGCTGTTTGATAATATTTGTTCTTTGAAATTTGAATTATTCTGGTATGAACTCATAGTTTAGTTTGGTGTGTTTTTTTTTATTCTGGAATTATTTGGTCCCTTATTCTTGGTGTCAAATCAGCAATTTTAACCCTGCGGCCAATACAATGACAAGCAGTTGACCCTTGATATTGTGAACCTGTAGTGTATTTCAGTCTAGAAATCCTCTGTTAATTATATTTCCTACACTTTTGATGCATTACATTTGTCAATATCGACATTTGCTGTAGTTTGTTATTACTTGTCTTAAAGTAAGAACGCTATATTGTTTTTATTAGTGTTGGCAAACAAGATGTGCACAACAACCCTTAAATTTATGATGTACTTTTATTCTATTATGTATGTGTAGTAGATAGTTAGACTGCTTCAGTGTTTGATAATGTTGCTAAGGTTTAAGGAAACTCAGTACTTATGTTAATTTGTTGTCTAATCTCACCAATATGCTAAAGTACTTATGCAAATGCAAACAAATCATGCATTACATATATTATTTGTTTACACTATCTCTGGTAGTCTATTGCGATCACAATTTTTTATTACTGTCTTTACTTTTTGTTGTAAAACAATGGGTAATTAACAAAATGATAAATTGATGATAAACCTGTCAAAATGAATATTAGTCATGGTGAAAAGATAAGATAATGATAGAGGGAAAGGAATGATCAATAAGTGTGCTGAAGAAAAAAGTAGAAGACCAAAGCATGAGTGGTATAAAGAAGATGTGGAGTTTCTTATTCAATTGCTAGTAGAGGAAGCACATATACAGTTAGGCAGGGTGGTTCTCTAGTTGGTTTTCAACATAGGTGGGTGGATGTTACCGAGAAATTTAATGACCGTAGGAGTGGTGAAGGTTATGTTGATAGACATCAATGCAAAAATAAAGGGGATACCCTGAAAGGTGGTTAGAGGAAGTGGAAGGAACTCACAAACAAGCAAACAGGGTTGGGTTGGAATGAGGAGGGAAACTGTTGCACTTACCCCGAAGAGTGGATATCAAGAAAAGCACAGGTTGGATGTTATCTTGTATTTTGTTTTTCATTGATGTTAGGTACAAAAGAAGTTGTTAGTCTAAATACATATTGCTTGCTTACTTTAGCTTGTTTATTGGATAGGAAAACCGAGGAATTTATAAGCTGGTAAATTCTAAATGGCTAGCATATCTAGTTGACCAGATGGAACTTATATCGGGTCAATCATATGCAAATGGTGAGCTTAGACTTAACCCGGGGGGTGTGGCGCAGCAGTTTGATGAATCTGGTACTGCTGCAGAAGGTAAAGAAAACACCACTACCGGTGGGCAAGGTAGTTTGAGCATGAATCATGTTTCTAATTATGAGTATTACAGGAAGTGGTTGTGGGGGGTGCATCCATGGATATTTCTACTGGATTGGGATATGCTGCAAGTTATGGTGCTGTAGGTTCTAACAGTAAGAGAATTCATGCACCTAGCTTCAACTTAGATGGTGATAGTGCTTTTCCCATATTCGATGTGCCTGCTGCAGCATCCATTGGGGCAAGTTTAACAACAGCTATCCAAAGTTCTCCCTATGCTGGGATTGTTGCTAGAAGTTCAAATGACTACCAATAGTTGTCCCTTTCTCATCTAAACACAACAACACAATTAATGGCAGTGGCAACCTAGCTTCTACTGGTGTGCACAATACCATTAACTTAAATGGATTCGGTAATCATAACAAACCTGCCAAATGGGATGAGCTGATGAAGACAACTACAGATGGAGCTGTACATGGTGGAAAGAAAAAACATTACAAGCTAAGAAGGATTCAACTTTTGGTAAGAAAACAATCAAAGGGCAGTAAAGGAAAGGGTGTTGTTGATGCTGAAGCTTTAAGTGACATTAAAAGTGGACTTGATGAGACACTACTTGACTACAAAAATGTGCTACATGGATTGCAAGATGAAGTTGATAAAGAGGATGGTGTGATGACAGTTGGAGAAGCTACTGAAATTGTAAGGGGCGTGGAGGGGTTACAAGGAGGGAGTTGACATATGTGCTGATGGTGTTGGCTGATAGGAGTCACAGAGAAGTTCTTATGACTATGGTTGATGTGTATAAGATTCGTGATTAGATTAGTCACCTATACTATGTGAAATATGGTGATAAATAGTGTGGTTCAATAGGATTAGTTATTTTGGTAAGCTGCTTTTGATGTGCTAGTAAGTGTTAGTATTGCAACCACCCTCAACCCAATAAACTATAATAGCTTTTTGAGTACTTGAATTAGTTATGAATGCAACATGTAGTACTGTAAGAGTATCTGTAAGTTTTATGATTAGGTTTTGTATGGTGGTTTTGAAATTACTTTTGTACTGAACCAATGTCTTAAACTTTTTGCATTAGCTGTATGTGAACTTGCTTCTACTGATCACTAATTTCGTATGCCAACAATTTCTTTTACAAATGTTTTAATTGCTAGATAAAGTGCCTGAATTTATTCGGTTGTACTCAACATTGTTGACCATTTGTTGCTAATTTTGTAAATAGGATGGCCAAAACGAATAGGCAAATCAACCTTAACCATATACTAGACAGAAAGTTTCAGCACAACATTAAGGCATACCTTAATCCTTCAACAAGTTGAGGCATACCAAAATCATTTTCTACTGAGGCTTGCACAAATAAGGTTAGAACATGCAGATGCTTTTGAGATGAGTGGTAATTCCAAGAAGATGAAGAAACACTTATGCAATGTTTGTGAGCGGAATGGACACATTGACAAGGTGTACCTTGAGTTCACGGAGAAGAAGATGGCCTACAATCTATTCATTGCAAACCACATAGAAGACATGCTTATAGGCAGCAAAAGACCTAACTACAAGTTAATGAAGGAGAAGGAGGGCAAAATGACAGAAAATCAAGCAGTTTGTAAACCGAGGGGGTTAAGTGCTTTATCTGACAAAGAATTTCATTTTAGGGCTTGTATGATAGTTAGTCATGACTTTCGTGCTCTTTTGAGGTTTTACATAATGACGAGATAGTTGATGTTATTAGGATGAAGGTGGAGACAGATGGTATTAGATGTGAATGATAATCAGTTGTTATCATTGTACCCCAGTTAGCTACCTCCTTTTATGTATACTTTTAATCAGTTTGGGATGTGTCATAAACATATTGTATTCAATTAGTAGATGATATAAACATATAGACATGCTTTAGTTGCAACAGACTTGTATTTCCTTACATATTAATAACAATTCTTTGGTACAAAATTCTAAGTAAATACATGCATCTTTTTTTTTTGCAATGTTTGAAGGATGAGCACCTTGTCCGCCAGACAACTCCGTCATGTACTAGCTACCATTGCCAATGACTGGGAGAAACTTTAAAGGTTTTATGCTGCCATAAGTATGAGTCTTGTTCGAATAGAGGAACAAGCTTTGCAGTACATAAGCTTACTCGCAGACTATGTCTGCACCGCAGAGAGTACCTATGCACACTTCAATGTAGTAGGGTGGTGATGGAGGTTTTGACGTCTTCATGCACTTCATGACGCTTCCATGGTGTTATCCTTCATTGCCCTTTGCTGGAGAAGCGTTTGAACCACATACCTCACTCCCATCACATCCACGTTTCTTGTGTTGTTCATTTGCTTCATTCTGCTGCTGATGAACTTCCTTCTTTGCTGAAGTACAAGTGGATTTACAATCTCCTCCGTTGTCACTCTCTGTTGATGAACTGATGACAACTAGTGGTATGAATTTCCCATTATGCTAGATATGGGTATTCATTTTGGTACTCTCGGTGACTTATTTTTCTTCTGATAATGTTTTGGGTATGAGGCATGTGCGCTGTATTATGTGGTTATATAACCCAACCCAACTGTGGCTTAATGGCACAACACTTAATGTTAGAGTCAGTAAATGTGGTTGAGAGACTGAGCAAATATCAATTATAAGATGTGCCATCCTACTCTGGATTGGCAGTAGAATAGATTTGTCGAACCCACTGGAGACTCTAATGATGTATGACAGAAAGTAGCAACATTTTTTCTTCTTCTCACTCATGTCAATTAAGGGTGATTAGATGCAAAGAAGCAGATGAATCCACATGGACAACCGGTCAATACTAGATTGAATTTTCACTTCCAGGACTCTGACTATACTCTTCGCTTTAGAAGACTCTTCTGGGATAGTATCATTAAAGTTAACAAAGTGAAGTAATGTGTGACCCTTGTGATTACTAGAGAAGTTCTATGTTGTAACTTGAGGCACAACATGCGAACATGATAACCTTATGCCGGTTGTGCAAATTAATCTCATTCAGTGTACTTCTACCTTGACTCATGCATTTGGCTTGTAAATCTAGCAGACAACATTTTTTTTGTTCTGTAATAAACTAAAAAAGGTAGTATCGCAGTAGATTGAATTAAAACAATACTCCACATCATAAATGTACAGAATATGAACCTTGGGTATCAAAGGGTGAAATCATAATGGGTTTTATAACCTTCAATCAATTGTTAAACTATCAGGCAGCTTTGAATCCCCCGCCATATCCAAATTCCTATTTTTTAATCATCTTGGTTGCATATATCATTAAACTCAAATTAAGAATTCAGCAGTTTGATTTACTTATCGAGTAAACTAAGCTTTATCCTAGAGTACTAACTGTGGTAGCATTAGGTCCCTTGACAAATATAGCCTTAATTGGTAAGTTTATATTGCAAGGTAGGGATACTTTATATGTAGTTTATTCTCAATCGAGCATTTTGTTTTAGTCACAATCTATGTTCTTAGGCTACAGAATCAGTTCCTACATTCTACAAAAATGTTAAAGGAATTGCCATACTTGGTGGAGCTTTATCTTTGTAAAAAGAAATGTCAATCATGCAACTGAAGCCAATGTAACTTCCTTTTTCAAATCTTCACTCAAATGCAAACAATAAAGTAGTCAATTTTAGAAGTTTTATACCTGGTCATCTGCTACTTTTTTTCTTCATTTTCTAATGGCAGGGTTTACATATTTTCTATACAATAGTTGCCCACACCCTTTCTACATATCCATGCTTTATAAAGATGTGTCTTCCACATTTTCTGGCTGTGGTGTCTGCCGCCAGCATTGTCAAATTAATGAGACACGAGTCACTTGAAAAGCTATTGTATACTGATTGAATTTTACATGCCCTTTCAACCAACCATGCCATGTTACAGTATTAAAATGTAGAAAACACTACTGATCGTCAAAATTGATAATAACCACTACAAACTTGTTTCATACATAATTTTGTTCCAGATGATAATGACAAATTACATAAAACGCTAGCTTGGATGAAGACATTTACCGCCTACATATAATACAAAATAATCAACCCCAAAAGTACAGCATTAACAACTATTATGGCACAAAATACATGATACTGTAACTTAACACACGCTCCTAATGTGGCCTGCTGCACAACTACAACGAGCAGCAGCAGTAAGCTTAATACAAATATCAATAACCTGCTATGCATTCATCTCGTATAAGCATAATACATCCTCACTTGAGAGCAGACCTCATGAATCTCTTGAAGTTTACATCCCTGAGATGTAATGGTATGCTTCAAGTCGATGACATGCTACCCAACTCCACTGCCTGTGATGCTGATCCCCTCTCGATGTGAACTCGCCTCCCATGGATGTCTCTGTTCATAGGTTGATGACAATCAGTCCACCATCTGAAGAAATCGCAGAGATTGCACTTGTAGTCTAAACTCTCAAAATTATCAGCCGTATATGAGATGAACAACAAGCATTGGTGTCGACATTGAGGACGCTGTATCAATGTGGTGTTCAGGCGAATCAAAATGCTCTCGTTTGTAGCAGAGGACGACTACATTGAAGGACAACATTCGCCAATATATGAGAGACGCATAATATGTAATGAAATGCTTGAAAACAAAGAGAAGAGAAAGATAGCTTACTCTGCGCAACGACGGCATGTTGCAGGTGTATTCTGTAGAGTGTTGCGGAGTCAATTGTAGAAGATGAGTATTTTGTGCGACAAGGAACGACATTAAGTATAGACTAATTGGAAGGGTATACTTGTCTTTTGGGTTAAAAAAATTACACTGCAGCAATTGCCTCAAACGAACACAAACATTTGATCTTGCACATTAATGTCGGCGATTTACAGTGATTCGCTGGGGGATTAATGTTGACATTAATCGGGGTCAAATTTTTCCAGCGACCACCGAACGCGACCTTATAAACCATTAAAAGCCACACGCGACCGGCACACAATTACTTTTTGCCTGTTACTTGCTTCCGTCTTCTTCGTTCACCCCACAATTACTTCACTGCTTCCATTCGACCTTCACGCGAGTATGCAGGGTAAGAAATAACCTTCGACTGGTGTACGGCAAATCTGACAGAATAATCAACCGTAAAATCTCACTGAAAGAAATTACCTTCAATTGCTTCCCTTCGACCTCCACACAAGTGTGTAGGAAGATCAGTAAATTTGAGTTGATACTACAATTGAATGCGGTAAAATCTCAGTAAAAGGATAGGGTTTGTGATGGTATTGAAGACGACAAATTTTTTCTCACATTGCTGGGTATGTTGGTAATATCCTCTCAGCGATTTAGATACGTTAACATAAAGGTCTAATATCAAATTAATGCCTCGCTTTTTCAATGGGCCTCGCCTGTAAAAGTTCAACCTTTATTATATACACAATTCGTCAAAAACTAACGATACGTTGCAGCCGAACATGCCCTTAATTTACAAAGTCGATATGGGATCTAATAGTTTTAACCTAGTATGCTCATATACCTATAAAACCAGTCCTTTCAAAATATGTTTCTCACTTTTTTTTTTAAAGAAGACTTGACTAACTCAATTCATACTCATGATATCTTCTCTTCATAAACCGGCTCAACCCACAACCCACTTGTCAGTGTAAGGCTTTGGTGTGTTTATAACTTTTACACCACACCAATGAGGTTAGCCTAAAGTTCCAGATCAAAAAAAAAAAAGTTAGCCAAAGTTAGTTTACGACTTTTAAGAGTTAAAGTTGGTTGTAGTAGTACATAAGGAATTAAATGATACGAATTGACTTGAAGAACTCGATAAACTCTAGTATGAGTTTTAAGTTCTGCTAATAAGAATTGTACATTAATGGCTACGCTCATATGCATTTGAATTTATTCAACCCACTTTATCCTGCAAAAACATATATTAACAAACATCTTACACATTTTTATAAGATTAAAAATGCTCGATAAAATTATTAAATTATAAATTTTCATAATAGAATCTCCCGTACAATTTAAACACAATTCCAGCAATATCCATTTTCGGATAAAGCTTATCTCAATAAAAAAAAAGTAACAAATTAAATATTCACATGTGACCTATATGAGATAGACTAATCTGCTACAAAAGATAAGAGTTCCTCATCAAACAGGGCCTATATACGAATCAGATATGTGGACAATGAATAATCGGGCTTTAAAACGTTTTATCTTAATTATGGTGGTGGATACGACTAGTGGCAGATCAGGGTCGTATCAAATCTACGCTCTAGTACAACAGTATGGCACGGCACCGCACAGCTAATCATGTGACATTTATCAAGTAACCAGAGTTTTCCTAAGATAAATTGCCGCCTAAAGTTGAATCCTAGGATACAATCATACAATATTGATATCGCCCGATGCAACAGTGATTAAATACCTCATATTAAAACTCAAAGATCTCATTAATATTAAGAGCTATGTTAGAATACTAAGCCCATGTTAGAATACTAAACCCACACATGTATAGGGGCTGGCCTATGTCTTTGTAGTTTGTACACCAGTATTCACATCTCAGTATATGCCCACTTCTTTGTATTTGTAAAAATACTCTGGCTATCTTACCACATGGAGATTATATGATAATGTAACACCCCAACTCAATCCAAATGTGGTCTCGCAACTTAACAGTATTTATATAAACATGTCACAGCGGAATTCTTTACAATCCAGGACCTTGCCACGGTCTGACTACAGAATATACCGAACATTAGTACAACAATCTTAACCATATACATATCCTTCTTACAACCCCCTCACGTCCTATACATCTTACTAACTCAATTGCCATACGAGTGTACAGGCACAACTCGTAGGTCATACTTAATCCTTAACACTTGTACTCCTTCTCACTCTCGCGACGGCCGCCTCCTGATGTTCACCTGTGTAGTAAAAAGAAGCCCCCGAGGGGGTCAGCACGAATGCTGGTACGATCCTCTCATGGCCCCCAAGCTAACGTGGCTACGACGACTAATTGTCGATAGCATGGAGGTTGATTAGATGCACAACATAATAGAAAGTGCGGTAAACAACAACTCAGATATGAACAATCAAAGTTCACACACAATGAACGACTTAAATGCGTTCCCTTAATTAGAGAGTTAGTTATTTAACTCCTTAATTAATGTTCTCTCTTAATCTTAGTCCATCCTTATCTTACCTCAATCTGATTCTTATCTTAATCTTAGAAACAACCATCCTTTAATCAGGAGTGGATGTAGCTTATCTTAATCTTAATATTACAAACCATCCTTTAAAAAAAAAAAGAATGGTTGCAACTTATCTTAACCTCACCTTAATCTTAATCTTAATAATACAAATCATCCTTTAAAAAGGAATGATTGTAACTTAACTTAATCTTACCTTAATCTTAATCTTAATCTCAATCTTAATCTCTATATACAAACCTTTCCTGGAAGGATTGGCCGTATCTAATTCGAACCTGGGATTTAGGTGATCCCACCGCACCATCTTAATGCCACCTACTCTGGACGGGAGTCCAGCGTAGCTGAGCGGCAACCGGCCCTAGGCAACAAGTCCGAAGACAAGTCCTTAATCGGAGGTCGAATCTACTATAGATAACGACCCCCTTTTCTTAGCATGCATGACGGAGATCGGTCCCGGGTTTCCTCACTCAAGTTCCAGTTAGTAGTTATCTCAAAACCCTGTTTGTTGGTTAACCTCTTTCGGTTCATATCGTCCCTCATTAGGGGGCGTTCCTTAGTCTCACTCAATTCCTTACTAAGCATTGGTTAGTAAGTTCTCACGGTATGTTGTGTTAGTTTTCAAACATCACAAACAATACAATATATATATATATATAATAATATGTTCCGGTTGCATGCTTTATCTTGTTTAGTGAGCACACAAACAAATAGCACACAAGCCGAGGGACACCTCGTTAGCAAGCAGGTCACAAGAAGAAACAACTGTACCGTTCACCGTTGGTCGTTCGGCTGCTTACTCTTTCCGGAGTCCAATTTCCAAGTCCTAAAACATTCATTCAGTTTTAGGTTGTTAATCACTTAACTCAATCAACTTACTTAACTTACTTAACCCTTAATGACTCCAACCTAACACCTCTTAAGTCTTACAACTTAATCTTACAAACTTAATCTTAAACTTTTAAGTTATACTTAACTTAACTTAATCCCTTAAGTTCTTAGGGTCCTAATCATTACCACCCTACCAAAGGTATCCCATTACCCATTACCATTCTTAGAATCCAAAATTTCTTTTTTTTTTTTCTAAGTGTTAAGGGTCGACTGACCCACCGACCGACCAACCCCTGGGTCGGTCCATTACAGAAACTCTTCCGTCTCTTGAAACCCATCCACCGACCCAGAGCTAGACCGACCGACCAAACCCTCTGGGTCGGTCCCTTACAGAACCCATTTTCCTACTTAAACCTTGCCCGACCGACCCAAGGCTAAGCCGACCGACCCAAACCCTCTGGGTCGGTCCAGTCCAGAGGCATTCCGGCTGGCTTAACTTGGCCCGACCGACCCAACACTGGGTCGGACCCTGGGTCGGTCCTCTACAGACCTTCCTCTTAAATTGCCTCTTTCAATTCCAAACTTTTCCACAAGTGTCCTAATAGGTCCAACACCATCTTGGCACCTTAAATCCACCTTATAACCTCCACCAAACTCATTAAACCATTCACCAAAATCCACCTTAGTCATTATGCATTTTCCTTGTAATAATGCTACACTTGTAATGTTTTCCTCTAGGTTTCTAGGTGGTGGTTCATACTTAATGTAACCACTATGCCAAATGTTTCCTCATCACTAACATCATCTCCCAAGCATCTTTCACCATCTAAACTCTTTTATGCATTTACTTAAAGTTCCTTCATAAGCTTAAGCTCCACCCCCAACTCCTTATTTCCTTCCTAGTTGTTTACCAACATTTACCTAAGTCTAATTACTCAATTACATTCTCTTGATTCCTAAATCCTTAAAAGTAATGCCTAAGTCATTATTAAACTCGTTTATAACACTTTATCTCACCCTTTTTCATCAAGACACCTCTAAGACTTCCTAGTACTTCCTAGTCATTAATTTCCCTTAGAACATATCTAAATCACCTTAAGCATACACCTTCTCCTTACACTTATGCACAAGTCTTACATTCCTCATCTCATGATTTTGGTGTGTTCAAAACACTCACCATTCCTCCAATTCCTCCTAGACATCTCTAGGTCATTTTAGTTCACCACATCGCCTAAAACTTATTTTCTACTCAAATTTCGCCATAGCTCCTTAGTATCTTATCATGCCCAAACACATTGTTTTCCTCATTCAACTATCTCACACACATCAAGTTCTTCTCATCATATCTCATCACCCAAACCAACTCATTCTAACAAACTCAAGATATTGCAATAATCTTAAATTGCATAGCACTAAGGCTCTTAAATGACATGGCTCTTAGGCCCTTAAATGACTTAAACTTAAACACTGAATTTCCCACATAAATAAGCTTTCAACCTGCAAATACACTCATCAATCTCATAGTAGTTATAATGCTCTTAAAATCCACCTTAAACTTATATTACTAACTCATTCTCATTAGCTCCTTAGTCACAAGTTCATAAGCTTGTTTAAGTTCTTTTTCCTTAGGTTATATAACCCAATACACAATGTAAGCTCTAAGCCACCTTGGTATTTATCTAAAACTCATTCCTTAATCTTAAACCACCATTAGGTAAGCATTTTACCTTGTTTTTCAAGCTTATCTTAATCTCCTTTAGGCCTTCTTCTTGCATAGATCTCGGCCACCATTAAATTCCCCTTGCCAATGTTCTAATCAATATTCAAGGACTCATATGAGTACTAAACAATGCACTAACCTCAAGGAATAAAAACCTAGGTTAGAAATGTGTTCTAAGGCATAAAAGTGGATGATTACCTTTGAAGTCTCAATGTAGACTTTGGCATTGAATGAAATAGGAATCCACTAGTCCTTGGTGAATAAATCAAGCTAGAACAAGGCATAAAAACAAGGCCCCATGAGTAGAAATTTTCGGCCATGTATAAGGAATGATGGAAAACATGGTTTTTCTTACATTTTCTTTACCTTAAGAGAATGGAGAAGCTAATGAGCTCTTCAAAACTTGATTTTCCTCCATCAATGGAGTTTTCTCATGGCACCAAAATGGAGCTTTGAAAGATTGGAAAGATAGAAAGGTAGGTCTTGACCTAACTAAGACAATATGCAATTTGTTTGGATTTGGAGCTGGAGTTGAGCTTGTGTATTGGCAAGTGATTGAAGATGGAGAACCCATGAATGAAGCTCTCTCGGTTTGGAGCAAAAGAAGAGAAGAAGAAATCGTGTGAGAAGAGAAATGAAGAGAGAGAAGAAGAAAAGGTAGGCTAAGGTAAGATATTTGCTTAATAAAGCAAATAGTAACTTCTTTACTTATCTCTTCTTTTCCTTTCTCATTTAATGACTCATGTGGTGACTCCCCACTAAAAAAACCGGCCACCCTCTTAATATAAGGCTAACATGGTCTTTGTTGACCAATTAATTGACTTATATTGATTAAAACTTAAACTAGTCACTAAATAGTTACTATTCACTAATCAAGGCACATAATCGGGAAATTTTTGATTTCCCATTGATTTGGACCTCCTAATGTGATACTAATTAGTACACATGTGATTAAAGAGTAATGATGGACATTTAGCCACTCAAAACTCAATTCTAAGACAATTTCTCAAAAATGTGCTTTAAGACTTCTTAAAGCACATTTTGTGTTTTAACTTGTTTTCAAGCTTGGTTTTCTTTGCTAATTGATTTAAAATGACCATTTGAATATTACTAAGGTCTTACCATGATATTTGGGTACTCACCCAAGTCTCTCCAAGCTTAGAGCACGTTTTTGCCCTGATTGCCCTTAAGGCATTTTCTTGTGTTTTCCTTGGTTAAAATTGTCTACCAATCTTTCTAAGGCATATTTTAGCCTTACTACATCCTAATTTGATGTTCACTTAGCATACTTAGGTTTGGGGTATTTCAGATAATCACTCATATTAAAACAAAATTGAAATTAAAACAACATTCATAAGCTATCAAGGAGATTATATGATAATCCTTCATATTACAAATACCGAAAAGAAGAAGGAGAAGAATATTGCTTCAGTAACCTTCTTCGTTTTTCGACTATTTTTCCCTTCTTCGCCCTTCTTCGTCTTTGTCCATACTCTGAAACCATTTTGCCTCCGACCAAAACATGACCGACGAAGAGGAACCCATTCAAAAAGAAAAACAACAAGGCAACAAGAAGCAAGCTAGAACATCCATCAGTGAATCAACCATAAAGGAAAAGGACAAGATCTGTTATGCTCATCCATCTGACAGTCCAGCCACCCTCCTTGCTCACAAATTTAATGGAACGAACTTCGCTACCTGGAAGCGAGAATTTATTGTTGGTCTGTCCTCCAAGAACAAAGTTGGATTTCTCACGGGAAAGGTCAAAAGAAGCGATTACAATCCAAACAAGCAAGTCGATTGGGACAAGGCAAATAGCATGGTGATGGCCTGGTTTTTCAGCGCACTCGAGCATTATCTACTATGCAACTGCGGCTGAAGTCTAGGCTAATCTATGCAAGAGGTGGGATGAACCAGCAGGAACATTTGTATGCTCTTCGTCAAGAGTCACATAAAATTGAACAAGGTAATGAGAGCATTAATGAATACTACACCCGTGGGGTCAAATATAGAACGAACAGAGAGAATCGATTAACATCGCCCATGTGTACATGTGGATCTGTGGTCCAGATTTTGAAGCAACAAGAAAATGAGTGTATTTTTTATTTTTCTAATGGGATTTAGCAACTCATACAAATCGCTTGCGTCTATTCCATGCTCAGGCAAAAAGAGAATCATCACCTTTCACAGAAGGGCTGAAAAGGGGAAAATAGTTGTTTTCGCTAGGCAAACCCTAACTCAGCAAACCGAATGAATCTAGACTCAAGGGACAAGTTTTCAAAGAAAGATAACAAAAGGAGTATATCTTCCCACTGCAAGAAGCTCGATCACTCTTACAAAGAATGTTACCGGGTTAAGGGAACGTTTCCAAGCTACTGGTGTGGCGTAATCCTCCATCCACAAACAAGATACTTCTCACCGCGGCTGTTAGTGATGATTCTCTAAAGAATCTCCGGTTCTGGGGTTTAATCAAGAACAACTTTTGGCCCTAACAAGCTACTTCAAGGATGGAAAAACACCAGTTCCAGGGATTTCACAACGACAACTGGCCTCATAAAGCACATACTTGGACCGAAGCCGTACCTATCCTCAAGAGCAAGGAACTGATTTCTACAATCAGTTTGCAAATATTGTAGTTTCCTTACTCTCAACAAATTTAATGAATAATTTCTTGAACTTGTGGGTAGTTGATTCTGGTGCAACATACCACATACGTGGTAACATAAATATATTTCTTAGTGACAATTTCATTGTCTATCATAACTCTATCAAAAAACCTGATGGCCACCAAGGATATATAAAAGGATTTGGAACAATTAAACTCACCGAAAAACTTTTGTTACAGAATGTTTTATATAGTACCAAGTTTCAAGTTTCATCTGCTATCTGTTAGAAAATTCCTACTACAATTTGATGCTAAAAATGATAACTCATGCTCATGCATGTGCCTTGGAGGACCGTGATAACAAGCTCCATGTTATTTTTGCTTTTGAAAAGAAAGGATTGTATGTTCTTAATCCTGTTTCATTAGATGAGTTTCTGTGTACAAGAGATACTCAAAGTGTTTCTGTTCCATCAGTAGACTGTAATAACCTGATTGCTACAGGTGATATAGAAAAAAGTATTAATAAAGGTGTTGTTATTTCTTCGGTTCATGAAAATGTGCGTCTCTGGCACTTAAGATTAGGACATGCCTCTCTTGAGAAAATTGCTAGACTACACTTGATTAAATAGAGTAGCATAAATATAGATTTCTTTTGTGATTGTTGTGATAGAGCAAATAATCATAGGTTATCTTTTCCACACTCTATTACAAATAGTTCACAAATATTTGACCTCATCTACATTAATATATGTGGCCCCTTAAGACAAACCACTCATGACAATAAGAAATACTTCTTGAGTATAGTAGGTGATAAAAGTAGAGCCTTGTGGGTGAAACTCCTTACACATATTTATGAAGCTTTTTCCTTTTTGAAATCCTTCCTAATATACGCAGAGCGCAAAATTGACAAAAGAGTTCAATGCATAAAATCAGATAATGCCCTAGAGTTAGAAAGCTCTAATGAAGGAAAACTGTTCTTTAATTCTATAGGAATAGTCCATCAAACTTCTTGCTCTAATACTCCTCAACAAAACGGGATAGTTAAGAGAAAAAATAGATATTAAATGGAAAATGCTAGCGCTTTATACTTTCAATAAAAAATTCCATTATCTTTTTAGGGATAATGCATTCTAATTGCTGCTGATATATATATATATATAACCAATATACTCCATAGTTCTTCCCTCCCAGGCAAAACACCTTTTGAAATCCTTTACAATGAAATCGCTGACTATCAACTTCTCAAACCATTTGGGTGTCTTGCTATCACTAATCCTAGGACAAAAACAAAGAAAATTTGGCCCTAGATCAACTCCATGCAGTCATCTAGGATCAGTAGACAGACAAAAATGATACAAGCTATTGTGCTTAGAAGATCATAAAATCATCATTTCTAGGGATGTTGGATTTCATGAAAGCATCTTTCCTTTCAAGCAACCAAATCTAGACATTCCTTTTCTCAATCCTTCAATTCAACCTATAACACAAACAAAAAACACCCATCATTTTTATAACTCTGATGATGACAACCCAAATCCAACATCTCAAAACCACCACACTTCTGAACCTACTGACAACCTTAATACAGAAACACATGAACAATAAAAAACTATACCCACAGAAACACATCTTCTTCCTATTGAATAACAACAGGCTGAACAGCTATAAAGGTCCACACGACCAAAACATCCCCCACATATCTTCAAGATTATCAAACTGGTTCAGACCACAATGAGAAAGATTTTTTACTCAAATATTCCGAACTAGAATCAATGATCAAACAACAAATCAAATGCACAAAATTCCTTCTTCAATTGTCTCAGTGATATCTCCTCATCTCTCTCACTTGTTGTAACACCCCTACCGTTAATCCTATGCTTACCGTCTAATCGTCCTGTTAATCCTATCAGATCGCAGCGGAATTACTACTATTACTACGGCGGGTGATACAACGCCGCTAACCGCCCATACGGCTAGCTAGGCTTACCTTACTTACAGTGACGGTCTGATGTTCATAGTATACCGAGCTACTAAAATATTACTTACCATTACCGGAAATATAACATGCTTACAATTCTTGGATCACCGAGTATTTAAAGTACATTCATTTACATTCCCTTCTTCAATCTACCAAAAATAATGAGTTCCTACCGGCTACTCATCTATACCAATTCACCATCCTTTCTATACTCAAAAGGGTGTACCCCATGGTACACCGGCTAGTCAAAAGTTATAGCCGTGTACTACTCAGTACACCATTCACAATTCATCAATTACAATCCCAAAAAGAAGACAAAAGAACTAGCACTAAGTCTTCAACATCTTCATCCTTCTCTGGTACCTGCGTGTAGTAAAAACATCGCCCCAAGGGGCTCAGCAAAAGCTGCGTATAAACTCCGCATATACCGCGTGCTAGCTAGGGCACGCCGACTATTTGACGTCCACTATACATGCGGTTCATTATTTTCATACATACATGCTTTGCATACAACATACATGCATATACAATACATTACATAATCCAAGGCATCAATACAATAGTGCATACAATACTTACCTTCACGATGTTAGCCAAATTACGCATCCGGGTTAATCGGAATGCTTTTACTCTTTTACTCATTACTTATTTTTTCTTACACTTACTTACTTTCTTTTACTTTTCTTACTCGTTCTTACTTACTTACTTGTACTCAAGTTAAGTCGGTATGACCTCCGGCCCTGGGGACTACTCCGTCCCACCTCCGGGATTTACTTGACTCACCAATCCGGGATGCTACCCACTTAAGGGATTTGGGCCGCATACCAGTTTAAGAGTCAGGAATCGGATCCAACCTCTTGTGTCTCCTCATCCTCACGCGTGGCCGAAACTATATCGGACTTCTACTCATTCCAATTTAATTACCAATTTAAGTTAGATTGGTTAGCTTGTCAGGAATCAGTTAGAAGTCCAATCACAACACATTCGGTCACAATGCAATATATCATACATACACACATTCATTATCATCCATACATTTCATGAATTATACAAACTAAGATTTAAAGACAATATACAACAATATACAACACTACATATTCACAAGTAGACATGATAACTCCGATTCGTGCATTTATCTTATTTGATGATCAATTAGCACACAACACACAAATCAGAGTAACCAAGATAGCATACGGGGCATGAGGAATTCATACCGTTCACCGTTGTACGTGTTTCCAAACGTCCCTCCGGTGTCACAAATCAAATCCTATGATATACATACAATTGAATGATTAATCTAGCTATCGTTAACTTAATTCGATTACTCTTAAGTTTCCTAACTCATACTTACTAAGTCTTTACATCCTTTGCACTTATATTCCTTTTACTTACTTTTCATTACTTATCCATGGTTTACTTACATATATATATACATATGTATAGGTGGGTATACATATATACATATATATATATATACTAGTCTTAAGCTTACAGTTTTTTTTTTGTAAGTTATGGGTCGTCCGACCCAAGCCCTGGGTCGGACCATTCCAGTAGATTCTCGTCCTCTGAAATTCTCCCTGTCCGACCCAGCACTATTCTGTCCAACCCATACACCTCTGGGTCGGACCATTCCAGATTGTTTCAGTCCTGTTGTCCAAATTGCGTCCGACCCACGTCCGACTCACCGTCTGGGTCGGACGAAGTCAGAAGCTTCGACAACATAATTTTTTTGCCTGTCCGACCCATGTCCGACTCACGGCCCTGGGTCGGACCATTCCAGAACGTTTTATTATCGTTGTTCAGGCCTTGTCCGACCCAGCGTCCGATCCAGGCTGTGGGTCGGACGGTAGCAGATTGTGCTGCAGGCCTTATTTTTCCTTCCCAATTTCACCCCTTGTTTCCCCAATCTTCCTACATACATCCTAACATGTTTTAGTACTATTTAAACACTCTAAATCATGCTAATTCATTTCTTAATTCATTACACAATTCCATACTAACTTATACACATAATTTTCCTAGTTTCACTTCAACACTCACACAGTTTTCCTCCTTAATGTATTTTGCTACAGATTTTTGCTCTAACACTCTCCATCAATGGCTCCCTCTTCTAATGTCATTTCTAGCACCTCTAATGCCTTACAACTACATTAACTATCTCTCCTAATATACCCTCTATCTTTCTCTATTAAAATCTGTTACAACCTATGCCATTCACCTAGTTTCTAATCTTTAAGTGTTCTATTCCTAGGTAAATTTTGCCATGACCTCCCCTATAATTTTATACTCTCACCACATTGTTTATTCACACATTAATGGTCCACACCACCTGTTTATAACCAATAGAAATATACCCAATTCTCATACACAAATACTACACTAACAACCTTAAATTTCCTGCACTCAAACATTGACTCCCATCTATGTTTTCAATAAGTTTTACATATCTTTTAAAGGCTTAAAACACTTGTTTCTTCCTACACTTTACACTACTACTACATTACCATTTTACAATACATATTTTTACTTCTAAAAATATGTTACATAATGCATTACTAAACTACACAAGAGAGCATCATTTTACCTTGTTCTTCTTCTAGTTGTTTTTCTCTTCTTGCTTCTTCCTTCTCTCTTTCCTTCCTCTTCCTCTTCCCACCGGTTTAGCAACCAAAATTCTACACTACAGCCCACATATATATACACACTTCAATACTAAAAACTAACCCTAACCATTATTGAGTTTAATGCAGGTTTTAGGGTTTAGAAAATTCATTACCTTCCAAGGGTGCAAGTGCTGTTTGGGATAGCTCAAGAACAAGGCTTCTCACTCTCCAACAATGCCAAAAATCGGCTAGGATACAAAGGAGTAAGCAAGAGTTTAGCTCAAATTTCGTTTTGCTTTTAAGGCTAGAAAAAGATGGAGTTTCAAGAAGATTTTTACCTTAAAAGAACAAGGGGAAGAAGGTGGTCCTAGTGGTAGTCTTGAAGCTCCAAATGCTCCATACCCATGGAGATGAAAGTTCTCCTTTTCGAATTTTGAAAGGATGGAAATGTTGCTCTTGATGAGAGGATTCCAATGGTGTAGTTTTTATAATTTTTGGAAGAGATTTGAGGGAGTAACAAGAGGGGAGAAGTAGTGTTTTGTGTGTGTTTGCTCAAAACTCCATAGCCACCGGTTGGAGGAAGGAGAAGAGAATAGAGAGTGAGTGAGGGAGGCTGTGTACGTGAGGGGAGAAATGAGAGTAGGAGAGAGAGTGTGAGAGTAAAGTAGTGGAGTTACTTTTTTTGCTTTTAATTGTTTTGTTTGTTTGTAAATAAAGGAGTTAGTGAGTGTGAGAGAGGGGGATAGGGGCCGGCTGGCACCAGCACACACACACACAACTTTACTTTTTATTTTAAAAGTGGACACATAAGTTTTGGTTATTTATGTTTCTACCCCACAATTTCCCGTTTTTGACAGTTTTTACTAATTTCTCGTTTTATTGATTTTATTGGTTCTAAAGCTTCACTAATATTTATTAATGATTATTTAGTTGACCAAAATTGTTACGAGTCTATTTGACCCGCTTAAAGACACTTTTTCCCGGTTACCTCGAAAAATGTGCTTTAAGGTTCGGTAATGTTTTAAACCGTTTTAAGGGTCCGTTTTCTTCGGGATTTGTTCCCTTATGATTATTTATACTTAATTAAGCTTCTAAATTACTTATTAGCCTAATTAATCACTATTTTTAATTACGGGGTATTTCACTTGTTGCCCTAGTTATTCGAAACAAAACACAATTGATAAAGTCCTTGATCTAAAGGAACCTCAAACATATGAGGAATCCATTTAAATAAAACTTTGGGTTTAAGCCATAAATGCATAACTGAAAGCTCTCATATAGAATGGCACTTGGGAACTCATAAGATTGCCAAAATACGAAATATTTAAAGGCTGTAAGTGGGATTTCAACACAAAATTAAGAGCTGGTGGAAATCTAGAAAGACACAAAGCTAGACTATTTGAAAAAGGGTTCTACCAAAAATATGGATTTGATTACACCAAAACCTTCTCACCAGTGGTTAGGATGACAACCATAAGAACTTTATTAGTTGTTGCTATAAAAAGAAAATGGGTGGTTGATCAACTAGATGTCAATAATGCATTCATTCATGGAAATCTTCATGAAGAAATTTACATACAAATTCCAAAAGGCCTACAAGTTGAAGAGAAAGTCAATGCTTGTCGATTAAAGAAATCACTTTTATGGATTAAAACAAGTATCTATATAATGGTTTGCTAGACTTAGTGATTTTTTGAAAAAAAAATAGGATACACTATATCTAAAAATGACTTTTCTCTGTTTTTAAAAATAATCTTTAAAATATGACATTCCTTGTTGTGTATGTTGATGACATACTAATCACGGGTAATGATATAAATGAAATTACCGCTATCAAACAACGAATAGATCAAGAACTTAAGATCAAAGATCTAGGAAAACTTCATTTTTCTAGGGAATAGAATTTTGGCATCATGATACAGGTTTAGGCATCATCCAAAGGAAGTTCTGTACAAACATCCTATCTAAACATGCTATCCTTGGTAAGCTTAACTATGTTTCACCACTTCAACAAACTAACAAATTAAGACATGTTGATGGTGAGATCCTTCCAAATCTCACTATTTACATAAGTTTAGTAGACTAACTAAATTTTTTAACCCACACACGACCTGACATTTCAGTTACTACACAACTACTAAGTCAGTTTTACAGGAACGAAGGGATAAACACTTAAGGGCAGCTCTGCACTCGCTGCACTATCTGCAAGGAACTCTGAATTATGGCATTCACCTCAATAACCAGATAAATCTTTGTCTCCTAGTATACTGTGATAGTGACTGGGCAGCCTACAAATTAACCAGAAGATTCATCTCTGGCTACTACATATTGATGGGTGGATCATCAATCGCTTGGACATCAAAGAAATAGAGCAGAATTTCCTTTTCATCTACAGAGGTTGAATATAGAGCCATGAAGCCTGTCACATGCGAATTGGCATGGCTCAACAGATTGAACAATGAACTTGGAGTGGTGGAAGTACAACCTATCCCAATCCATTGTGACAATAACAAAGAACCCGCTACAACACCAACGCACAAAACACATAGCAAATCGATGCTCACTATGTGCGCCAGAAAATTCAAGAAGGGCTCATCACTGACAAACACATATCAAACAAGCATCAACTAAGAGATTTACTCACTAAACCACTCGCTGGTCGTACGCATCCATGCTTCAAGACATTGGCTTATATTTGTTGCAAGATCATCCTAGGAAACATACTAGATCTTGAGAGGGGATGTTAGAATACTAAACCCATGTTAGAATACTAAGCCCACACATGTATAAGCGCTGGCCAATGTCTTTGTACACTAGTATTCACATCTATATATTTGTATAATTACTCCGGTTGTCTTAACACATTGTTAACACATATTAATCAATATAAAATTGAGCTTAAAACAACATTCATAATCTGTTAATACATAATAGAGATGAAAGCAACATTCATAATCTCCCAGACTAACATAGATAGTATGAATGAGTAGTGACCGACTGCAATATTATATTGTGGTAGATTTATATCTTTATGGCATATATTCAAATGTATATTTACAATATACTATTAAACTAGTTCTAAATTTTGCTTATTATAAGGATCTGATAAGTACAAAATACTTCTATTTTAGGGCTTTTACATATTTTTATAATAATTTATGTCATATTTCTCACTTATCATATGTTTTTCCTTAGATTTATGTTTTGTTGTGAATTGATACATTTTATGTGTCTAATTCAGGAAAAAGTCTAAGACATGCATTGAGTTTCTCGTGAGGATTCCAACACAACAAACGAGGAGAAAAACGGAGCTAAAATGAAGAATTTAAGGTCCGTCGAAGTTATATTTGACCTTCTGTCGGACCTGCAAGTCCGGGCGAGTGCTGAGAATTGTCCAAGATGTGTCTGAACATGTTTCCGGACATATAAGTTCAGACACATGCCGAGACTTCCAGCGCAGGCGAAATATAATTGCGTCCGGACGGACAACAAACATAGACGTGTCCGGCTTTCAGACCCGGACACATGTCCAGACACGTTAGAACGAGAAATACCACACGGCTTATACAAAGACGTCCAGACATGTATGTCCAGACGCACATCCGACACGGAAAATTTGGCAGCTCCAAATGCCGGGTTTTTATCAAAATCGGAAGATTAAATTAAATAACAACGTTGTTGCTATATATAACATGGAATAGGGTTACGCATGTTTAGGACACCTAACAGGATGGCGCTCTGTGCCTCTGCTTCATTCACTTCAACCTACCATGACCACCATCTTCATCGATCAAACTCATACGCATGCCCACACCAGACTATCGTTTTTCCACCACCACCACCATACTCACGCCATACATCCATATTTCACTATTGTTACACCAACGTGAAGACGGAATCGGAGCGGGTGATTGAAGTCAACTAGCTAACTGGAGTTTTATATTCCTTTCCTCTTATTTTATTTAATGTCGTTCTCTATTATTTTTAATTATTTTTAGAGTCATGTTAGCGTAGTTAATTTAGCTTCCCGGAGTGGGGTAGTAAACCGGGTCTTAACATTTATTTTGAAATCATTTCACTAATTCATTAATGCAGTAGTTTAATTACAGTTTTCATGTGCTTTAATTCTTTAGCTAATTATTAAAGCAATCTTTGTTGTTTTCTAATCAGCACGCGAGAGCTGAGATATTATAACAAGACATAGAAAGTTAAACCTGATTAGTGATTAGAAGCGTGATCCCGCCTATAGGTTAATGTTCTCTATACGATTGGTTTTGTCTGGATTAATTAGCCTGTTGCTAGTTCTAGAAACTAGTTAGGATTCGTTAGATTTAACCGCTGATGAATTATTTATAGTTTCTGAGTTTATTGCATAATTAGGGAGGGATTATCTGATATATTTAGAAAGTGAAGGTTTGCCGAACAATACAGGGTGCTTCCTTAAATTTAAAGTTTTAATCTTTATTTGTTTACTTAGTTTATCTTGATTGTTTTATTATTTTATATTTATTTATTGAGTCAGTATTTTTGTTAAATTAGGAAACTTCAAAAAGTGTCATTTTATGTTTTCTTAGTTTAGTTCTCAGTTAGCTACTCTCCTATTTTTTTAATATAAGTTGTTCTGAAGATGAATCTGATTATTTTTCAGTCCAGATTCATCTCCAAAACGACTTATATTTAAAATAGGAGGTAGTAATAAATTATCAATTAATTGAACGAGGTTTCTGAGATCAACAACCCCACCTAATTCACTATTTGGCAAAAACGATAGGTACACTGTCTAGGTAGAAATAGTCATAAATATAGGATCTCACACTATACTATAACGTATAAAATAGAGAAAAAAACCAAAATAAAAGTAACTACAAATATTCCAAAACAAATACCGGCATTCTTTGGTGTTGAATACTACTCCACATTATGAAAAAAATTCTTCGTTTTGAAACTTGGACTATCTTCAATCCGTCATTATCATAATCGTCAAGATTAATAACACATAAGTATATGATATGATTTGTGAGGGATCAATCAGTTATTGTACTTACGTGCGAATACACAGAACGCGCGGCAAGCGCAGATACCCAAGACGAGCTAGCAAATCAAGTATTTGGTTGAACGGCTATGAATTGGTAAAATTAGGAATCCTACGGATGTCATACCACCACTAGATCGTCAATCTTCTATCCACGTGTATGGTTGAGCAATATGCTTCGGGCAATTGGTCAAAGGAAGTCCCCTTCCAACTTTACGTAGGAAATGCAATGCACCAACACGTGTTGGGTCCCCAACCCAGATGTATTAGATCGATGCCTATGGGTTAGTCAATTTAAGAGGTGTATGACCTTATGTGGTATTGGTTCGGCTGCAGGGTAACCTTAAAGATCGAGCTGGTTTTTGACACCTGTGCCGTCCGCTCTCCGCGCGTCCAACACGCTTGTCATCTACCAAAACGACGGGGCGGCGGATTCATGGTGCTCTTGGAGACGAGACGACTAGATGCGCAGGGAATATTTCCATCAATACTCTAATTTGCATTATCCATAAGTGTTTTTTTTTTTTTGCCTAAAATTAAACAAGCACTGAACAATGTAGAGAGAAGCTCCATTCCTTCCCACCCTTGTGTTTTCCACCGCTCAAGTCTCTGTGACGTGTGGAGCAGAATAAAAGTTGAGGGAGCATATATAAAATTATAAATAATTAGAGATGTTTTATGAAAATTTACTGAAAAAAATATTTTAACTCTGTATTTTTGTGTAATTTAGAAAAGTTGAGGGGTCTTTTGCTCCCTCCATCCCCATTGGCTCCGCCCCTGGTGCTCACCCCTTGCGAGAACACAGTTTCCTTTCTTTTTGCTCTTTCAAATCTTCTAGGTCCTTCGGTCCATGACTGCTCTTTCAGATGGTTTCTTGTTGATTTTTGCCTCAACTTTCTCCACCTGTACGACTAAATAAATAATCATCTTACAGATGGCGTCTCTTGCTTGTGTTTTGTCCATCTTTTGTTATCTAATGGACTTGTGAAAGTCCTTATTACGTACCTCTTTGTTATGTTGCGCCAATCTTTCACGGTTTTGGGGTCTTCTATGGGTCTTTTCCTGGCTTTCGATGCTGCTCTATTTGGTAATTTTTCAACGAATCTGTTAGAATTAATGCTAAAACCATTGAGTTTCTCTTGTGAAGTTAATTGGTTTCGTCTTCCAATTAATGTGTTATTCACGAAGAGTTTCACGAAAGTTGAAGATGCATTAGTGGGAGCATTTATGCGGTGACAATTAATGGCGTCTAAAGCATTTGATTTTCTTACATTATGAGGAGAGTTATGAGGAAGTTAAAATCTTTGAAAGAAGAAGTTTAGACTTCTGGCTTTCTAGATACCCGCGTATTAGTTGTTCTTAGGTGTTAATGGATGATGTTAATAAGTTATAACAGTTGTACCTTGTGAGCCATTATGTAGCGGTTGTTACAAGGTTAACGTTGGGATAAGTGAAGGGTTTAGATCTATCGCTATAAATAGATCTAGTAACCCGTAGCTTTGATCATTCTAACTTGTGGGGATCACATCCAAGAGAGTCAAGGGTGGTTCTATGGAAACTCAAAGGGACTCGGGTAAAAACACCAAGGGAAACACGGGAAACACGGGTTGATGAGTTGGTTGGGTAATCCTCATGTAAACTTGTAATCCTCTTCTTCTTAATGAAAGTAGTTATATCTCCTCATGTGGACGTAGGTCATGTTTGGACCGAACCACGTATATCCTTGTGTCACTAGTTTATCATTATATTATCTTGTGATTTTTTGCTTCTTCAGTAACCATGTGTCGATCTCACCAAGATCTTAGGGAAATGGGCCCGTAATCCTAACAAGTGGTATCAGAGCTCATAGTTTTACGAGATGTCCATGTTGGTGTAGATGTCATTGGCAAGAAAGAATGGTGATTCAAGATGATGTGGGTTTTGATAAAAGTGAAGAGTGAAGGAAGGTGTTGGAGAGAGAAAGTTATTGTGCCTCGAAGCTCATGCATTTCCTTGCCTTGATTGGAACATCGTTTTCGTGATATTTTTTAAGTCTCGGCACTTAATTCTTGCTAATGGAGATGACAATCCACTAAAGAGTAAAGGTGGTTTTATTCTTCATCGAGCAATGATGAGAGTTTAGTGACTCATGTTGTATCAAGTACGGTGATGGTGAGATGTTTTCATGAGAGAGGTGGCGTGCTCTTAAGAAGAAGTTTGGATTGTAACAAGTTTGGTAGAGAAGAAGAGCTGGAGAAATAATAAAATTCTCAACTAAATGCGTTTTTTGGTGTAGGGGTGTACTTGGAGATGGTGATGTGTTGTTGGAAGGAGGTCAAGTTGGAAATTTTGGATCGTAGACTTCCATGGAGCACTGAGATCATCTAGCAAGTGAAGGACCTAGGGTTGTGGTAGCGTGCATATAACCACAAACGGAGCTTCGTGTGGTGATCAATTGTGAAGCTACTATTAGGTCATGTTTGGAGACTTTGCGAGAACCGGATAAAGACGGAAGAGATCACTATTATCTTTGGTTGCGTAGTTGTTTCCTGAGTTGCTACTTACACTAGTACAAAAAACGCCTATTTCGGCGGTTGTTTTGGGCCTATCTCGGCGGTTGTACAACCGCCGAAATAGGTTCTCAGACCTATTTCGGCGGTTGTGCAACCGCCGAAATAGACACCCTATTTCGGCGGTTGTTAGCTAAAAACCGCCGAGATAGACCCATGTTAGAACAAAAAAACACACCTATTTCGGCGGTTGTTAGCTAACAACCGCCGAAATAGGTCCTTTTTTAAAAAAAAAAATCGATTTTTGTGTCGTCTTCAACCTCGTAGCAGTTCCAGTGCTTTTCGACAGAGGCGGAAACAGGAGCGCAGAGCATGTATGTTCGCCTCCAAGTTTGAGTATATTATTGGTTCGCAATGAATTGCTTCAGTTTGAGTATATACCGGTTCGTTAGTTAGGGTTGTGAGACTACCGTGAGAGTATGAACACAAGCGCAGAGCATGTAGTTCGCCTGCAAAATTACCGTGAGATAAGAGGATGAAGAGATGTAAGTAGAGCATGTTTGTTCGCCAGTAAGGGTTGTGACTTTACCTGAGAAAAGAAGATGAAGAGAGGAGCGCCGAGCATGTACGAGATTAGCCGGTTTGGGTTGCGAAATCACCATGAGAGAAGAAGAGAGGAGCAGACCGCATGTGTATTCGCCAGTTAGGGATGCGAAATTAAAGTGAGATAAGAGAGGATGAAGATATGAGGTCGGCGAGCAAATATATAATTAAATAAAGTCTATTTCGGCGGTTGTTACTAACAACCGCCGAAATAGACTGAAATTTAAGCGGTATTTCAAAATTTTCGGAAAAACATCCCGGGAAATGACCCTATTTCGGCGGTTGTAAAGACAACCGCCGAAATAGGGCTCCGAGATTTCTAGTGTCTGGAAAAAAGACACCTATTTCGGCGGTTGCCTCTACAACCGCCGAAATAGGGGCACCGAAATAGGTGTTTTTTGTACTAGTGTTACTTAGTGTTTGTGGCGGGTCCATGACAATTTGGACCAGATAAGTCTTTGAAGGCTCGGGGAGGAGTGATCAATTTATCGAAGTTAGAATGCAAACAGTCCAGATGAAGTTATCCGGTTTAGTCCTTGTGTGTGATGTTTTTTGGGATTATTCTTCAAGAGGAAGTTTGACATTGATGGTGGTATGTGTTTAATGGGATTGAGCATTAAGAGGAAGAATTGTTAGAATTAATGCTAAATCCATTGAGTTTCTATTGTGAAGTCAATTGGTTTTGTCTTCCAATTAATGTGTTATTCACGAAGAGTTTCACAGAAGTTGAAGATGCATTAGTGAGAGCATTTATGCGGTGAAAATTAATGGCGTCTAAAGCATTTGGTTTTCTAACATTATGAGGAGAGTTATAAGGAAGTTAAAATCTTTGAAAGAAGAAGTTTAGACCTCTGGCTTTCTAGATACCCGTGTGTTAGTTGTTCTTAGGTGTTAATGGATGGTGTTAATGAGTTGTAACCGTTGTAACTTGTGAGCCATTATGTAGCAGTTGTTACAAGGTTAACGTTGGGATCAGTAAAGAGTTTAGATATATCGCTATAAATAGATCTAGTAACCCGTAGCTTTGATCATCCCAACTTGTGAGGATCACATCCAAGAGAGTCAAGGGTGGTTCTATGGGAACTTAAAGGGACTCGGGTAAAAATACCAAGGGAAACATGGGAAATACGGTTTGATGAGTAGGTTGGGTAATCCTAATGTAAACTTGTAATCCTTATCTTCTTAATGAAAGTTGTTATATCTCCTCCCGTGGACGTAGGTCATGTTTAGACCGAACCACGTATATCCTTGTGTCACTAGTTTATCATTACATTATCTTGTGATTTTTTCTTCTTCAGTAACCATGTCGATCTCACCAAGATCCTCGGGAAATGGGCCCGTAATCCTAACAGAATCACTGATGATGGATGGCTTGCTTGCCATCGTGCATGTTTCTGAACTGAAGAAACTTCATCATCTGGGAAGGAAGCTGCTAGGAATTGTTTACCATCGTCGTTTCTTCCAAGTAAAGGAACAGGGACGACATGGTTTGTCTAAAGCATGATATTTTCTTTCTCGTGGTGGATAGGCTTGACTTGTTTAATGTGGGACCTGGTGATGATGGTGATCCTGGTAGGGGTGATCATTTGGATAATTCGGTTAACCGAAATCCAAGTTGTTAAAAAAATTGGATTTTGGTTATTTCAGTTAAAAACCGAATTATGCAAATTAACACCAAAACTGAATTAACCGTTTTCCAAATTATCCAAAATCTGATTTGTTTTAATGAAAAACTGAAAACTGAACTGAAATCCAAATTTTAGCTAGTTTGGATTTCAACTAACCAAAATTTAGGGTTTGTGTTCGATTATCTATCACTAAAAAGTAGAATTAGAAAAGAGAATATATTTTTTTAATTTAGATAATTCGATTAACCGAATTAGACAAAGTCAAAACCGAAATCCAAACCAAATTGTAATTTGGATAATTTGGTTAACTGAAATTTTAAATTCGGTTACAAAATTTGGTTAAAAAATCCAGAAAAAAATTCAGTTAATTCGGGTTTTGGATAATCCAAAATATCCAAACTGAATGCTCACCCCTAGATCCTGGCTTCAATCGTGGGTGTTATTCATTCCAGATGTGATGACACGTCTAGGTGGAGGGACTGCGGTTCGGTGGATGTGATTGATGACATCCACACCATGCGCTCATCCCACTGGTACTCATTGATGGCCACACCTGTGTCCTTGCTGAAGTCAGCTCTGACACCACCACCCCTTGGTCTCGCGGTTGGTAGGGGCGGACCCACATGGGGTCCAATGGGGCCCCGACCCCATAGCTTTTTTATAAAATAAAAATTTAAAACCATGTATAAGTATAATAAAATGACATAACTATCAAATAGTGAATTTGGTTTAGTAAGAACTAGTAGTACTGATGGTCTAGAGTTCAATTCCTCTTAGTTGTCACTTTGTTCAGTTTTTTTCCATAAAATATTCCAGCCCATTGATGTAGTCCAGTCCAAAAAATTTTGTTCTTTGAATTAACAACAGTTCAGAGACTTCACTACACTTCAAACTTAGCTTCTTTTTCCCTTTTTTGTTTGTTTGAGCATTGTGGTTTTTTTACACAGTATGTTTTGTAGATTGGTTCAAGATTTGTGGATATACTAGTTATGTGAGTCGATAGCATTATCTAAAAAAAATACAAGTATAAGTAGCTTTTATTTTTGGAAACTAACAATAAAGAATCTTAAAGGTCAACTGTAAAATATTTTAAATATTAGTATGAAAATCAATATATAAAAATTTATATATTTATATGTATATGTACTTTAAAATATTGGACCCCATAGGATTAAAACTCTGGGTCCGCCCCTGGCGGTTGGGACTTGCCTTCGTCAGGCGGATGGAGGAGGAGGTTGACGATGAAGCAGGCTGGATCCTCATTTTGAAGTTGAAGTTGTTGTACTGCTACTTCTGTTGTCGTCGGGACGGCAGCTGTTGTGGTGATGGTAGTGAGCGGACGTCGGCGTCCGGTTGTGGTGATGGAAGCGACATTCCATGAAGAATTGGGTGTATTAAGCGAGCAACTTTGGTCAGGTGATGTTTTGCCACAATGGCATGTGGTTGATGCATGTCCAATGCCAAGTGCTGAGGGGGTGCTATTTGTTGCATGTATGGTTTGTGTCAGGTGTCCAGACCACTGCATAGTTTGCTGGGAGTTTACTTTCTCTTTTGCTAGTACTCTGAAATGTAAATGGCTTAAGGGTTCAAGCTTGAAATTTGTTAAACCATGTTTCTAAAAGCGAGTCTATCGTGGCTTCATGTTGGGTAATGTTGGTGTGAAGCTTCTAATATGGTTGTAACCTAGCAGTTTCTTTACTCCTAATTAATATAAAGGTTATCATTTTGAAAAACAATATACAGTGTCCATACAAATTTAACTGTTGATAATTATGTCTTTTTATTTTTTTTTATAAAATTTGATTATTCAAACTAATTTATTATACATATTAAATATTAAAATAAATAAAATTCATCAAAATTCATAGTACACAAAAGAGGTTGATTGAATCAGCTGTGAATATCTGTTATCATGCAAATGATGCCTCGATCCCACGATTTTATGATCAAAAGTCAAGCGGATGGAGGAGGAGGTTGACAATGAAGTAGGTTGGATCCTCACTTTGAAGTTGAAGTTGTTGTACCGCTACTTCTGTTGTCGCCAGGACGGCAGCTGTTGTGGTGATGGTAGCGGTCGGATGTCGGTGTCCGGTTGTGGTGGTCGAAGCGACATTTCATAGAGAATTGGGTGCAGCAACTTTGGTGAGATGATGCTTTGCCACGATGACATGTGGTTGATGCATGTCCAATGCCTCGTGCTGAGGGGGTGCTATTTGTTGCATGTATGGTTTGTGTCATAGTGAGGAAATAGGGTAAAACGTGTCCTATCGTTCCTGTCTTTCATTCAGTGAAGTTGTCCTATATATACAGGACCACAGTTACACATTTATGCTACAGATACTAAGTAAATGACTAACTGGGCTTAACACATATAGACAGCCCATTACAGACTAATATATTAATAACTAAGAATAGCCCATAGTGCAGCCCAGAACGGTGAGTCTTCAACTATCCTCCCTCGATTGCAAACTCCCGTGTGAGAGGGAGTTTCGATCGTGCTGCAAGAAACACAGAGGGATTTAGGGATTTGGTTAAAAAATCTGCCAACTGCGCCGTTGAGGGAAGATGAGTCACAGTGAGACTTCCGTTTTTAACTCGTTCACGAATAAAATGGTAGTCGAGCGCGAGATGCTTAACACGACTATGTAAAATCGGGTTGCAAGCCAGAAACGTAGTGCTGAGATTATCGCACAGGAGGACCGGGGGCGATTTGAGGTAAAGACCAAGTTCTGCCATCAATTGCTGCAACCAGATTACTTCAGCGGCACCAGAAGCGAGAGATTTGTATTCCGCTTCCGTGGACGACCTCGACACAGTTGGTTGGCGTTTGGAGCTCCATGAAATTAGATGAGATCCGAGAAAGACGAGTTGTCCAGAGGTAGATCGGCGGTCAGTGGAGGAGCCTCCCCAATCGGCATCAGTAAAAACACGCAGAGGGCCAGAAATCTCGGTGGAGAAGAACAAACCAAGGTCTCGACTGTTGTTAAGGTATCGTAAAATCCTTTTTACAGCCTTCCAATGTATCTGTTTTGGTGAATGCATAAAGGTGCATACTTTATTGACTGCATGTGTGATGTCTGGCCGTGTGAAAGTCAAATATTGTAAACTGCCTACAATGCTTCGATAGAGAGAGGGATTATCGAACAGAGGAGAGTCGAGAGTGTCTAGGTCAAGGGTGGAGGACATTGGAGTAGAAATAGCTTTTGAGTCAAGCATGTTGGTTTTCTGTAGAATGTCCTTTATGTACTGTGTTTGAGACAGTAGTAAGCCCTTGTGAGATCTGGAAACAGAGACCCCGAGAAAGAATGAAAGGTCCCCAATATCGGTGATAGGAAAAGTTTTTGCAAAGGTCTGGATAAATTTTCTTAAGGTGGGTAATGATGAGCCAGTGATAAGAATATCATCGACATATACAAGAACATAGATGATATCTGTGCCGTGTATGTAAATAAAAAGGGAGGTGTCTGATTTTGAAATGGTAAAGCCTATTTGAATCAAAAAAGAACTGAGTTTAGCATACCAAGCTCTTGGGGACTGCTTGAGACCATATAGGGATTTTTTAAGACGACAAACATGGTTAGGGAACTTACTGTGGAGAAAACCTGGTGGTTGTTTTGTGTAGACAGTTTCTTCAAGTTCTCCATGCAAAAACGCATTTTGAACATCTAGTTGTTGGATTGGCCATCCATGTGAAACAGCAATGGATAGAATGAGTCTTATTGTTGACTGTTTTACCACCGGACTGAAAGTTTCAGTATAGTCAAAACCTGGTGTCTGATTGAATCCTTGAGCCACTAACCTGGCTTTTCTTCTCTCAATAGTTCCATCTGCCTTTCTTTTGGTTCTGAAAATCCATCTGACCCCTAGAATATTCATTGTAGAAGTGTAGGGTACCAGTTCCCATGTGTTATTTCTGTCAAGAGCTTGTAACTCTTGTGTCATAGCTGCTACCCATTCTGAGTGTTTTAAAGCTTGCTTGAAAGTTGGATTTTCTGGTATGGACTCAGCAGTAGTTGTATGGAATTGATAGGGAATGGTTCCATCAGTTCGAACCAAGGGTTTGAGGCTGTTTGTTTTTGAACGTGTAGTCATAGAATGAGTGGGAATATGTGAGAGAGAGAGAGCAGTGGAGGTATGTGTAGCTTGAGAGAGAGCTTGATGTGTGTTTGACGGTTGAGGAAGATGGGAAGAGAGGGACTCTGATTCTTGTGGTGGTGTAGGCTGGGTAGAGGGTGAGAGTGGAGGGTTTGGAGAAGTGGAGGTTATTTCATTGGAAATAGGGTCAGGTAAAGGAGAAGGATCTGTAGACTGAGGGGAGTTGGAGTTGGAAGTGGGCAAAGTAGTAGGTATTAGAAGAGAATATGTGCGCAGATCATTGGGTAAATGGGTGGAGGGTTTTTGATAGGCGAAGGGAAAATGAGTTTCGTGAAAAATTACATCCCTAGAGATATATAACCGCTTGTTTGGCTCATCATAACATAGATAGCCATTATGTTGAAGAGAATACCCCAGAAAAACACATTGAAGGGATCTGAAAGAGAGTTTATGAGATTGGTAGGGTCTTAGGCAAGGATAGCAAGCACATCCAAAGACTTTCAAGAAGTTATAATCAGGATTGTGACCAAACAGTCTTGAGAAAGGAGTCTGATGGTCAAGGATGGGAGTAGGAGTGCGATTGATCAGGTAGACAGCTACTTTGAATGCATAGGTCCAATAGGTTAATGGCATTGAAGCTTGAGAGAGAAGTGTAATACCTTTGTCAACAACCCTCCTGTGTCTACTTTCAACAGAGCCATTCTGTTGGTGAGAGTGAGGACATGTAATTCGATGTCGGAGGCCCTTGTCTTGAAAGAAGGATTTGAGTGCAATAAATTCACCCCCACCATCTGTTTGAACAGATTTAATAGACATACCATAATAATTCGCAACCATAGTAACAAATGCACTGAAAACTTGAGAAACCTCACTCTTATGATGAAGAGGAAATAACCACATGTATTTTGAGAAATCATCCACAATTAGAAGAAAATAACGATAGCCATCAACAGAGCTCAAGTAAGCTGGGCCCCATAGGTCCATAAACAGCAGATCAAAAGGGTTTTCAGAATAACTAGGAGAATCATAGTGAGGAAGAGCATGAGCTTTTCCTATACAGCAAGCGGAACAAAATTGGATAGGGGTACGATCAGTAACAGGTAGATTAAAAAGTTTCAAAGTTTTTGAAGTAATAGAAGTAGACGGATGGCCTAATCTCCAATGCCAAACTGTAGGGGTTGCTTTTATTCCGACATTGACTTGAGGCTGGTGAGCTTGAGGAATAGGGGTGGTAGAGGAAACACCATCAGTAGGAAAACGGTAGATTCCATCTTTAGCTGGACCGCGGAGTAGAACTTTGTGGGTAGTAAGATCCTTCAAAACAAAGTGAGTAGGGTGAAACTCAAAATAAGTATGATTATCAATGCAAAACTTGTTCACAGATAATAGGTGTTTATTGAGGGATGGGCTATGAAAAAGAGATTTGAGAGTGTAAGTGCGGTTTTGAGAAGAGAGAGTACCCCTACCCTGATGAGAGATAGGTAAGGAACTTCCATCACCAAGGGCAATAGAATCTGAACCAGTGTAGTCTGAAGCAGCAATATTTAATCTGGAAAAGTCTCCGGTGAAATGGTGTGAGGCGGCAGTGTCGGGTAACCAATCAGTGGTAGAAGTTGTATTGGTAGCATTAGCAGCAAAATAGGTAGGTGGAGAAGACTGATAAGAGTGATTAAACCGATGATAACAGTCCCTAGCTTCATGACCCTTTTTATAACAGATCTGGCAAGAAGGTCGATTGTCTGGTTGACCAGTAAAGTATCTTGTTCCATTACTGTTTCCAGCACCACGATTTGAAGTAGGATTATAAGTGGGATTATTTCCACCTCTACGTCCTCTGCCTCTGCTTTGTCTTCCAGAGGATCTTCCTCTATTAAAGTAGCCACCCCTGTTTTGAGAATAGTTGCTATTGTTGAAGTTTGAAGTATTGACTGAAGTAGAATTTGCTGTAACAGTGCCTGTCAGTTGTTGAGCTTGCTGATTGACTGTAGATTCATGCTGTAACAAACTGCTTAATATCTTAAAAGGTGCCAAAAGCTGTCTAGAATTCATAAGTATAGCTGAAACAGCATTGTACTCAACAGTAGACCACGTAAGAGAAAAGTCTGAAACTCAATGTCTGTAACTGAGTGTCCAGCACCAGCTAAAGAATATACATAACCTCTAGCTCTGTTATAATATTCTGAGATAGTTTCATCACCCTTCATGGAGAGACTGGCAAGTTGAAGGTGAAAATGACCCAACTGTGCAGCAGATTGAATTGCATATGTAGCATGAAGTAAATCCCAGAGTTCTTTAGATGTTGTACATCCCACAGTAGAAATTAGAACCGGTTGTGTAAGGGATGTATGTATAGCTGACATTATAAGTTGGTCTTGATTTACCCACTTTATGTACGCTGTACTAACACTTCCATCATTGTTGAATTGTTCAGGACAAGGAAAAGAGTTGTCAAGGAATTTGAACAAATCATTACCTCTCAAGAAAGGAACTATCGTTGTCTTCCAGATGTTGAAGTTCTCCTGGGTCAGCTTAATCAGATTGCTGCTGCAGAAAGCACAGATTGTGTGCTAGTAGTAAATGTTGTGTGAGTGACTGTTGTATTTTGAGAGGATGAATTTGTATTTGTGTTGTTAATATGGTTTTCGACTTCTGCATCGGCAGGGTCAATGACGGCCGCCATGACTGTAGGGTAGAATAGGGTAGAATTTTTTTATTCTAGCTCTGATACCATAGTGAGGAAATAGGGTAAAACGTGTCCTATCGTTCCTGTCTTTCATTCAGTGAAGTTGTCCTATATATACAGGACCACAGTTACACATTTATGCTACAGATACTAAGTAAATGACTAACTGGGCTTAACACATATAGACAGCCCATTACAGACTAATATATTAATAACTAAGAATAGCCCATAGTGCAGCCCAGAACGGTGAGTCTTCAACTATGTCAGGTGTCCAGATCACTGCATAGTTTGCTGAGAGTTTGTTTTCTTTTTTGCTAGTACTCTGAAATGTAAATGGCTTAAGGATTGAAGCTCGAAACTTATTAAACCATGTTTCTAAAAGATAGTCTATCGTGGTTTCATGTTGAGTTATGCTAGTGAAAAGCTTCTAATATTGTTGTAACCTAGCGGTTTCTCTACTCCTAATTAATATAAGGTTATCGTTTCGAAATACAATATATTGTGTCCATACGAATTTAACGGTTGATATTTATATCTTTTTATTTTTTTATTACAAACTTTGTTTATTCAAACTAATTTATTATACATATTAAATATTAAAATAAATAAAATTCATCAAAACTCATGGTACACAAAAAGAGGTTGATTGAATCAGTTGGAATATTTGTTAACATGCAAACGATGTCTCACTCCCATCTGCAAAGTGTGCGACGAGTATAGATTGTCTAAGCCATTGTATAATGATAACTATTCACTATATATATACAGACCACATGTATATGAATGTTAGATACTGCAAATATAAATGAAAATTTATGTCGAGACATGATTAAACCAGGGATATATAAAAATTAGTAAAATAGATATATGTCTGACTATGCCACATTAATATGTTAATTTACATAATATTACAAAATTAATTTAATGCGATCAAAATAGTAAAAATATAGGTATATTGTTGGCTTTTTAATATATATATATATATATCATTTAAAAATATAAAAATGTAAGAAATTATCCAAAAAGATAATATATTATTTAAAGTTACATAGTTAAAATCATATTATATATAGTGTTACAAATACTAATATATTATACGTCATTCTATGAAAATTAAAACTTCTAAATAGTATATTATATTTTTTGTAACTTTGTATTATATAATATTTTTTAAAGTTTAAATAGATGTATAATTTTGTATAATCTTAACTAATTTAAATTGTTATAACATTACTATTTTTCAAAATTTTATTAATTTGTGTGTTGTTTAGTAAATTAAAAACATTAATATATATTATATTTATGTACGTTTTATTATAAACTTTTGTAACTTCATATTTTTATAAGTTTATACATATATATATATATATATATTCTATTTACTTTGTAAATTTTAACCAACACATCAACTTATTTAAATTGTTATTACTTTTAGTTTTCTATGTTCTATTAGTTTTTGTGTGTTTTGTTTTGTAAATTAAAAGTAAAATATAGTAAAATGTATAAAAAATGTATTGAATATATACGTATATATATATGTCAATTATTATTACTACCAATGTATATTAATTTTGTAAATTTTAACCAACATATGTACTAATTTAAATTATTAATACTTGCACTCTATTTTATATTTTAGTAATATGTGTGATACTTTGAGACTTAAAATATTATAAGTATCAAAAATATATTATGTTAGGTATATCTTATATGATAAAATCGATTCTTGTAGTGGTATATAGTTTAATTATTTTTCATGAATTAGACAATTTTTATTTACTTATAGTTCTTTCTTAAAATTTCAAAAGCTAAATGGTAACAAGTAAAATATATTAAATGTACTATATTGAAAAAACTATAAAACTTAAAATATTTATTTGAGAAGATAATATATTCTACTATGGCAGTAGCAATATAGCTTAGTATTTTGTATTATGTATTAATCACATGTTTAAAAAATTAGACAATAAAAATTTTACTACCACATTCATTTCTTATATTCTAACATTATATCAACTGAAATTTTATTAGCATTATTAGTTGGTAGCAGTTTCAAAATTAAAGATAGGTAACAATTTAGCTACTTGTTAAAAACATTTGCTAAATAGTTGCACAATAGCAACCGTAATCAAGTGTCAGTAGCAATTCATAATTTCACTTACCTATTTGGCCGTAGCAACTTTTAAGATAGTAGCATGTTAGCTACTAGTTATAATATGTTTTGTTGTCGTTGCTCAAATAGTAGCACAATAGCTACCATGATTGAATTAGCATATGTGGCTTGGTCAGTAGTGAAGTGAAATGCTAGAACGAGGTCATGTGTTTAAAATTTACCTGCTGCTGAATTTTCACCACTTATAAAAAAATGATTGAATTAGCATTAACCACCAGCGGTAATTCTTCAATTTCAATGTTTTTTAGTCTCAGATATGGTACGTGGGACCTAGTTACCGGAAGTAAAAAAGAGAAAACCACACTAGTGGAGAAAGTAATTTTTATAACGTCATGGGTAAGGATGTGATTTTTTTAAAACATTATTTACTCAATTTTCCTAAAATGGTTTGATTCTACAATTCAATCATATGATCTGATCCTTGGACCTCAATTGCATCGGAATCCTACAAATATTGGTCTCACTTACAAAGTTTACGATAAGTCTAAATATAGGGACACTCATTTCCTTCGATAGTAGATAACTTAAATGGTAAAAATTTTATATAAAAAGTACTTAAAAATTGACAAACTAATGTATCTTATAGATCGGCCATATTAGTTTTCCAACAACATGTATACTTTTGAACCTTTGACTAAGAACATGAGCTTCAAATTATCACCAGAGCAGCTGCATAGAGGTATCACCGACACATCACACATGCATCTGCCATATTGTGGATAGGAAATCGACTTCCCACCTTTCAATTGGATCAATCTGCTCACAGACTCCCAAAAACCTAAAACCAAACAAAGACATGGCCTTCCTAGTAAAAGATTGTAGTACATGACATGCAGGTAGTATCTTGTTTACAAAAAAGGGCAAAACTATACAGGAAAAAAAGGACAAACGAAGGGGAAGAGAAAAGTGGAGAACCATATAAAAATGGAGCCATATCCCACTCCCGCCTAACCTAGAGGAAACTTGGATTCTACTGAACTGGCTGTAGAATTGACTTGGAGAACGAAGAGAAAAGAGAAAAGGCAACAAGGAGAAGGTAAAATTGATGATGCCAAGACAAGAAAATGTTTCAACCATCAAATGTAGGCAGATTAAGATATAGTGGTAAGAAGGAAGGAAAGAGAGCCCGCCTTAAAGATTACAAACTAGTTTCACGAACCAATAACGACATGCCTCTCTTGTTGATTAGTGGATCGGGGTGGAGACAGGGGTGAGTGTGCAACCCCCAACTCCCTCAAGTATATGCTTAAATCAATTTTAACTTTTTTGTTATATAATTTATTTATGTTAGTAGATATTTGTTCGTCCCCATAACATTTTGTAAAATATCATCATGATATCACTAAGTTCTATCTATTATCAATTTTATTTTTATTAATATGTAATATATATTTTAGAATTATATTGTAAAAAATCATGTAGATATGAAAATCTTAATATTTTTATTTTAGCAAATATCTAAAGTAAAACTGATGATTAGGCCAGTCTTAGTAATCATGTACCCTTCTTACATCATACAAGTGTTTTTTAGTTTTTTTTAAACAAGATTTACAAATTAATATAATATTAGAATCTGGGTTGCTATTCGCAGTACAAAATTACTAATCACCGCAGTACAAAATTTTTTTAATTCATACTGACGTTGTACACATGTAATGATGTCGTGTTGTAACTTTTATTTTTTTAAAATAATTTCTTGAGTGCAAACAGTAAAAAACACTCTGATTGTTGCAAAACATTATAAACCCGTATTAAAGACGTTAAACCCTTTTTAATCGCATTTAAACGTTATAATTGTGACTCCACATAAGTTAAAGACATTTATGTTGTGTTTGACTAAATTACAAACATTGTTACACTTTCAGAACGTTGTACTGAAATCGCAGTTGAAAACGTCAATTTCGGGTAAAAACGCTCGTACTATATATAGCCTAACCTTCCTTGGATTATTCATTTCTCACTTACTCACTCTCTCTCCTCTATCTCTCTTCCTTAAGAAGCTCTCTTCTGACTGCCGGAGTCGCCGCCGGAGCCGCCACCTTCCGCCGCCAACCACCGCCGGAAAAAAATTCGGTGAGTTTTTGATTTTTTTTGCAACTTATAGATTTGGGTGTCCTGAGTATGAATTTGGTGTTAATTTTTTGAAATTCAACATCATTTGAGCTAGATCTAGCATGAAACATTCGAAAATATTCAAAAAAAAACCCAGGCGAGGAGCAGGGCGGCTCTACTCGCGCTTGGTGAGCACCACCGCTGCTCTACCCGGAGACAGGCGAGTACCACCGCAGCTCGCCCCAGAAGAAGTCGAGTCCTGGCGCTGCTCGAGTTACCCGCAGGGGAGGAGCTGTGTGACTCGGCCTCTGTGCGCACGCCGAAGAAGGAGTCAAGTCCTGGTGCTGCTCGAGTCGGCTGGAACCGAGTACCGGCATTGCTCGCCCTTGACTTCCCCGAGGAGCAGCGCTACTCGACGCTGGAGAACGTGAGGAGCTGCGCTGCTCGCCCCAAGATCAGGCGAGTAGCAGCGCTGCTCGAAGGCCGTTTTTTCTTTTTTTTTTGAATTCTAATATTTTGAATGTTTTTAAATGTTTTAATTTGTTTATTTTTTAATTATAATATTGTGAATGATTTTTAAATGTTTTAATTTGTTTTTTTTAAATCTAATAAATATTGTGAATGATTTATACATGTTTGAATTTTTTTTGAATTCTAATATTGTGAATGATATGATTTATAAATGTTTGAATTTTATGTTATGAATGAGGAATATAACTGTGTGATATTCATATGCAGTGATGGATCGACTTAAAAAAGCAGTGCAACATGTATACTCGAAGAAGAAGAAAACCGAGGTACGGAGCAGCCTATGACGGCCTCGTACCGTCGTCGTGCACATGCTCCTGGTGAAGGCCGAGTAATCCTGCCCCCCTCATGGAAGCATCACGCCATTCATCGTTCCATCCAAGTCAATCTTTCAACGACCCGACGTTTCAAGTACCTGCACCACCAATGGTAGCGGAGGATGACTCGGCGATGTTCGAGCATATACCAAGGAGACGCATGCCAGTGGTGTCATCATCCAGTAGTGCTTGGTATGACAGATCACTGCACAGTGCTAGCTACAACATCTCGGGCGAAGCAAGCCACCAGATTGCTCCGTTAGAAGCTCAGACGTCAGGCGGTGGTAGTTCATCACGTCCACCACACCCATCACCCGCCCGTGCTGATGAGGACCATGTGATGACTGAGTGTTTGCCACATGCTGATGACGATGGTCGTGGTGCTGATGATGAGGACTCACCCGACGTGGATGAGGAGAAGGATAATGAAGATGATGATGTCATGGATAAGGAGGATGATACTGACGAGGAAAGAGCTAGCGATGGTTCCAGTCATTCCTACCTCTTGGAAGTTGACAGAGGTGCCAGTTCTTGGCGGTCCACTACTCACTAGTGTTATCACTAGCTTCGGGGGTCATGTAGCGCTTAACTTATGGACCTCGACTAAGGTATGTTCTCTATCTTCTCCTGTATTTGATCATTTAATATCATACTACGTTTTGTAAGTGTTAAATATTGGTCATTATGTAGGATTGTGGGGTTTGAGCTTCAAATCCCGAAAGGTGATGCTAAGCAGCTGGCCAAAAGATCAAATTTCCAGCAAAAGAGCAAGGAACATGCTTAAGTATTCTGGTATAGAGCACCTACAGGATATTACGATGCCATACAACAATATGTCCCTCATCAGTGCTTTTGTGGAGAGGCGGCAGCCTGATACAAACTCGTTCCATATGCCGTTCGGTGAGATGACGATCACCCTGCATGATGTGTGGATGATACTGCAAATCCCCATCGTCGGTCGTCCATTGATAGGGGATTCATCCACCTCTGGGTTGAAGGAGGTAATGGCTGATTGTCTTATTTTGGGGGAGATGTACATACTATGACAGAGACACTGTGGAATACCGGTGTTGTATTGATTGCGAGCTTGTTGCAGCAATGTAGGAATATATTGTGAATTATGAAAGAAAACAGGGTTATATCGTGAATTTTCCCTAAAAATAATTCACCCACACTATTCAAATTAGATTCTAGCCGAAGGAAGCGTACCAAACACACCATGGAGAAGTTGATGATCCGGTACATTGTGAATTCAAAGTTACCATTGGTAATTACTTTTGTCAGGGAAAGGTACACGTACCAGGTCACTGTGCACGTACCAGGTTACCGTTTCCAGTACAAAGTGAATTCAAAGTTACCATTGGTAATTACTTTTGTCAGGGAAAGGTACACATACCAGGTCACTGTGCACGTATTAGGTTACCGTTTCTAGTAAAAAGTGAATTCAAAGTTACCTTTGGTAATTACTTTTGTCAGGGAAAGGTACACGTACCAGGTCACTGTGCACGTACCAGGTTACCGTTTCCAATACAAAGTGAATTCAAAGTTACCATTGGTAATTACTTTTGTCAGGGAAAGGTACACGTACCAGGTCACTGTGCACGTACCAGGTTACCGTTTCCAGTACAAAGTGAATTCAAAGTTACCATTGGTAATTACTTTTGTCAGGGAAAGGTACACGTACCAGGTTACCGTTTCTAGTACAAAGTGAATTCAAAGTTACCTTTAGTAATTACTTTTGTTAGGGAAAGGTACACGTACTAGGTCACTTTGCACGTACCAGGTTACCGTTTGCAGTACAAAGTGAATTCAAAGTTACCATTGGTAATTACTTTTGTCAGGGAAAGGTACACGTACCAGGTCACTGTGCACGTACCAGGTTACCGTTTCCTGTACAAAGTGAATTCAAAGTTACCATTAGTAATTACTTTTGTCAGGGAAAGGTACACATACCAGGTCACTGTGCACGTACCAGGTTACCGTTTCCAGTACAAAGTGAATTCAAAGTTACCATTGGTAATTACTTTTGTCAGGGAAAGGTACACGTACCAGGTCACTTTGCACGTACCAGGTTACCATTTCCAGTACAAAGTGAATTCAAAGTTACCATTGGTAATTACTTTTGTCAGGGAAAGGTACACGTACCAGGTCACTGTGCACGTACCAGGTTTCCATTTCCAGTACAAAGTGAATTCAAAGTTACCTTTAGTAATTACTTTTGTCAGGGAAAGGTACACGTACTAGGTCACTGTGCACGTACCAGGTTACCGTTTCCAGTACAAAGTGAATTCAAAGTTATCATTGGTAACTACTTTTGTCAGGGAAAGGTACACGTACCAGGTCACTGTGCACGTACCAGGTTACCGTTTCCAGTACAAAGTGAATTCAAAGTTACCATTGGTAATTACTTTTGTCAGGGAAAGGTACACGTACTAGGTCACTGTGCACGTACCAGGTTACAGTTTCGAGTACAAAGTGAATTCAAAGTTACCTTTAGTAATTACTTTTGTCAGGGAAAGGTACACGTACAAGGTAACTGTGCACGTACTAGGTTACCGTTTTTGAACTTGTAACCTTGTGGCTAGTTCAGACCAACCTCTATATAAGGGATGCCTCCTCCATTTCATATTCACACACTCACTCTCCATATTCTCGAAGCTCTCTATCTCCTGACTCTCTTCCAAAAATAATTTCGTAAAACTGTGCAAGCTCTCTAAACATGAGTCAATCTTCAGATTCCGATCATGAGTGTGTTCCAGTATCAAGCCCAGTAAGTTTTTAGTTTATTGTATTTGTTAATCATATTCACACTAATATTTCATATTTCAATATTCGTCTAACATTCTCTCGACCCTTATTCTAGGAAAGTGACTCAACTACTGATTCAGATTGGGATGAATTTGATGAAGGCGTTCCAGATCATAATATGCAGAGATGGATGACTACATGCAACAGATGTATAATCGACCTCCGGTGGTGGATACAGGTTACTTATTTCAAACAAACCAGGCCTTTAGGAGTAAAGAAGAAGCGAAAGCTTGGGTAGATAGTGTTGGCCATCCCAACCATATCTACACCATAATTCAAAGTTCTCGGTCGGGCCAAGATTTCCACATAACATGCGAGAGGTATTGGAAACCACGAAGGACACCACGACCTGGTGTCATCAACCGGCGTAGATCATCTGGTTCCAATAAATGTTGTTGTCCTTTTCAAATTAAGGGGTATTACACAAGCTACAGGTGTTTCTTGAAAGTGGGTAACGGATGGCATAACCATGATTTCGCTGAGTGGGCAAAGGGTCATTTTGTGGGAAAAAGCCTAACTGAGGATGAGGAGATTATGATCGATCAGAGAAGCAGAGTCGGTGTGCCACCTTGTGCAATTTATTCAGAGCTCACAACAATCAACCATAAACGTCAGCAACAAGGAAAGACATATACAACCGGATACAAAAAACAAAACTTGAAAAGAGAGATGGTCGATCTATGGTGCAGACTCTGCCGAGTGAGCTAGACAAAAACAACTACTACTATGATTACATTACAGAACCAAGTAAGTCAACTCAGTATGTCTCAAATAACTGCAATCCTTTAGGTTTCATATTAATTTGATAGATAACATGATTATATTTCACAATTTAGGGGATCGAACACCACTTGGGTCCATCTTCTTTGCACACCCTACCTCTAGATTACTGCTCCATGCTTTCCCGTACGTCATAGGCATTGATGCTACCTATAAAACGAACATCACAAAAATGCCTTTGGTTCAGTTCATCGGGATGACGAGTATAGGCAAAAACTTCAGCATTGCCTTTGCCTTTCTTGTATCAGAATCAACGGACATGTATGTGTGGGCACTTCAACAATTAAGGGAACTCCTCGGTCGGACTACAACCTCAACATTTATCACCGACAGATGTCTGGCCCTGATGAATGCCTTAGAACAGGTATTTCCTGAATCTCATCATCTTCTATGTTGGTGGCACATAAGTAGGAACATTCAGGGAAAGCCGAGACTTATATGGGTGATAGAGGAAGGGCGGCGACTGCAGTCCGAATGTGGACTTCGGTTGTCCACTCGAGCACAGAGCAGGACTACAACGAGAGTTATGAAAATTTCAAGTATACATACCGAAGCTATCCACGTTTCATTACGTATGTTGCATCAGTCTGGGAGAAACACAAGGAAAAATTTGTGGAGGCTTGGGTCAAGAATGTGTTGCACTTCGGCAACACAACGACAAATAGGTAAAATTGCTAATCCTATAATTTTTAAGATAATACAGTCATTGTTATAGATCTATAAAACTTACTTAAACATTTGATAGGGTGAAGAGCGCACATTCTTCTCTAAAGACGAGATTAAGGAGTGCTAGACACACTTTGGATGTAATCTTTCCAAAGATTAACGATCATGTGAATACAAGCATCCGGGAGCTAAAAAAGGATTTCGAGGCAGCCATGACAAGACACAGAAGAGAGCACATGAGGGTTCCAATTGTTGACCTGATCGGGAAGGTTAGTATCCTTTGCTTTGATGAGCTAGTAAAGGAGCTTGGAAGGGCAAATTATGTGCAAATGGACAGCTCAATCTGTGGATGTGACAAGGTAACCTCTCATGGATTACCTTGTACTTGTAAATTAAACTACATGCTGGATAGTGGTATACTATGCTCGAAGAGGGATATACATCGTTTCTGGTATACCCTAAGCTGGGAGAAACATGAATCGACAATTGATATGCTATCCTACAAGGAGGCAGAACAGAATAGATGGCGAGATATAGCTTCTGAGGTAGCACAGTTAGATGATCCTACTCTGTGGCGAAATGTTACAGTCAAATCCAAAACTTCCTTCACCTAGATATAGTGTGCCAATTAGGAGAGCCATTGGAACAGTTTGGGATTGGCAGACCTACCGGGACCTCAAGACCTAACCGACGGGAACCTTCGTCTTGGGAGCGTAACCGACCAAGGGCAGGCCAATCAGAAGGAGCGCCATCAAATAGAAGATCACGTAATAGAGGATCATCAAATCCGAGTCGATTCATGCCCCTAGACAACTTCTCATACTACCAGAATTTCCCACCCAACCTATATCAATATATCACTGGGGATATTGATGTTCGAGGAGATGAGAATTGTGGTTTCAGGGTCATTGCTGATTACCTATATTCAAACGAAGAGAGGTGGAAAGATGTCCGTAGAGCATTGCACTATCACATGAAGAATATAGAACCGGCGAATCAACTATACAAGGCCATTTTTAACGAAGGACCGTACAACGACATGTTAAGAGCGCTTCATTGGAATTTAGGAGAGCCAGCACCTCCAGAGAAATGGATGACCACGGAAATGGGGTTGGCGATCGCGACAAAGTACACTTCGGTAGTAGTTTTCTACTCTACTGTCTGGGGGGTATGGCAAGTGCCACATACCTTCCGCTCGATAATTATACCGATCGTGATAGCCCAAGAGGAGAGATCCACATAGGAATTTGCCCCTAGGGTCATTTCGTAAGGTTCTGCATGGTTGATGACTCCCCACTCCCCCTGTCTATCCGTAGTGGTTCTTTTATAGAGATCCAAACACTATCGGACCTTGGATTCATCAAATACAATCTAGGTTGGATAGTTGGATCAACTTTGTAACTTAGTTTTTCTTTAACTTAGTTGTTGTAACTTAGTCTTTCTTTAACTTAGTTTTTGTAACTTAGTCTTTCTTTAACTTAGTTGTTGTAACTTAGTTTTTCTTTAACTTAGTTGTTGTACTTAGTTTGTCAATAAATTAGTTGTTGTAACTTAGTTTTTCTTTAACTTAGTTGTTGTTTTAATCATATTGACTTAAATTTGGTCATTCAATTGTCTATTTCAAAAAAAGTCTCCCCGTAACATTCAAACTTATTCAACTAAGTTTGGTGGAAAAAAAAATTTGTACTGCAAATAGTAAAGTATTTTGCTATTCGCAGTACAAATTAATTTTAAGTCAAATTAATAATATAAACACATAAAAATGTAATCCAACACTTTTTTTACAAAAAAGGTTCCTGTATTGATTCCAACAAAAAAGTAACTAGTAAAATTCGCTACTAATCAACTACAAACTACTTTGGTAAATTTACTTTCAGATATCATTTTTGGAAGAAAAAAAACACAGCGACACATCATTACATGTGTACAACGACAATATGAATTAAAAAAAAATTGTACTGCGGTGATTAGTAATTTTGTACTGCGAATAGCAACCCCCTAAACTAATTTTTGGAAGAAGAATTGGAAAATAACTACGAAACTAAAACTATTGTTCTATATTATTGGCATTAATGTATGACTTAGTATACAATTTTTTAAAACGATAAATAAAAAAGGTAAAACAAATTTCTTTATTTATTTCAATTTAAAGTTAATTAACTTCTTTATTTATTTCAATTTCAATCTAATGTTATGTCAAAATATATATCTAATATCAATTTTTAAAACATAATTATAAATATTTAAAATTTATATTAATTATAAAAATTAAAATTAATTTAAAATATTAATTAATAATATTGAAAAATTCTCATTTCCTTAGAAAAATTTTCCAGGGGCGGAGCTAAAACTTCTGGACACCGATAGTTAAAACTTAACACATCAACTATATATGTGCACACTACTTTCAAGAAATTAAGAACTATGCATATCAACCCCACTTAGCTTATAGATGTCAAAAGGATCATGATGTAGTTTTTTCTTTTAGGAAAACCGAATCAGGTTGATTTTTCACTTCAATTAATCTGGTTCTTATATATATATATATATAGTTACGGAATTAATCTGGTTCTCTTATTACTATTTTTTTCGGTTAGTTTAGTTATCCTTTTGTCTGTGTCATGTCCACTATTACCTTTTGTCTATGTTCGACAAAAATGACGAATGGCGATTTAAAAATCAAGGGAGAGTGAAGAAGTGATCCGTAAAAGAAAAAGTGAAATTACATATAGATATATAGAGATACACTCGATCGATTTAATATCCAAATTGCCAACCGCATATCGAGGCAGGTCCATGAACGATTCTCCACCATATATGTAATTGACGTTACCAAATAATAAAAATAATATAATGATGCCAATTAGAAAATTAAGCTATAGTTTAGGCTTTATCTCTTTGTGGTCCACATTTCCTTAATGCATGCATGTTTCGCGGCTACCTTTTCTAAAAGAAACCATCAATAAACTATAATATAAGTTTTGTCTTTTTAAAATAATATGCATGGGTGGCCAGCACATATTATATAGCGTATATACTGTGCGGATCACAATTATTTATTCTATGAGACTAGCTACCTTTAATGCCTACAATTAATTAAATATGAAGCCACTTGGGGAGAATAAAATGGGTTTGTATAGAGAGAAACTTATTAATTAATTAAAAGAAGAAATTAATATGCTTTGTCGTTATTAGTTGGTACTTCAACTTCTCAGGATTACTTTAATCATGACTACCAACTCATATATGTAATCAATTACCTAATGTTTACTATTATAATAAGTTCAACTACCATCAATTTGTTTAATGATTCATTCAAATGAACAATTAGCCACAGCTTCAATTAGCTTGGTACAAGCAAGATCCACTAAACTCCTAGTACAATTCATATATTAATCGGCTTGGTGAATGATGTGGGTGTGTTTTACAAAGTTAAAAAGTTCATTTCAAATCAATTAATAATCACATATATATTTCATGAATTAACATAAGTAGCACTGTATTTGCTTCTGGTAGAAATGTCGGTTAATATTAAAGTTATGCTTATGATTCGTATCAAATACAATTAAGATCATTAATCCAAATTGCATTAGGTGTAGAGATTTGAATAGAGTAACCTGGTCATATCGACTTTGTATACCTCCTAATCTCAATCCTTATTAGTTCCTCTCATACTTTGAAGACATCGATTACTGATCAATGAGGTATATCTCGAAAAGATAAAGCATAAATCTCGTTACCTAATCGAAGATATCAAGATCAGATTCTAATTACTATTATATTCCGAGTGCTATATATATTAAAATACATGTTTCTTTAAGCATGGAAGGCTCAAAATTCTACATCAGCTAAACTACCAAAAGAGCCTCCGGTTAGTACATGGTAATATATTTATGAAGGTGGGGGAAAAGGCTAAATGATTTTCAGTGTTCTACGAGTTGTCAAACAGTTTTTTTTAAAAAAAAAAAAATTGATGGCGCAAGGCCCACAAATGCCATAAGGGCAAGAAACAACACAAAAGACCCAAAACTAAGGCAACTACCTAGTCTTATCTTACACCAACCCACTTTCTAGTACCTTGTTTTTATCCCTTCGAGTCACCATACTTATGTGGGAGAACTTGCTAAACCTTATAGCTCTAGACTCAGCTGTTCTTTTAGATCCACCTTTTGAAAAAAAATTTTAAACACCTATCAAAATGTCCTTTCATACCTTCACTAAACTTGCACCAACACTTGCATCCTGCTTCATACGTCGGTATGCCGCCCTCTGCTCTGAACGTTATAGTCTCAAACAGTTGTATACTATAACGTATAGTCCTAAATATATATATAAACAAATTAAAGTGTTGATCCAATTGGAAAAGCTCATATATCAACCGTTTAACTATTACCTAATAGTACGAGATACGTTTGTATATTAGTTTACCCAAGTATTTAATTGTTAATACTACGGTTTCCTTTTTGTCCTATCAAAATGACACAATAGTATAAATAGTTCAATGACTTTTGTATGCAATTCTAAATGTTTCAAGGTACATCAAGTACAATTAGTAGATTGAACAGGGATCAGTTATTATTAGCTTAAGAAAAAGTATAGGAGGAGCAAAGATATATGGTTTCTTTTTCTTTTTTTTTAAGGAAAATAGTAAAGACGTGACAACTTGCTAGTTAAGAGCATATTAATTTAACATTTTCCATTTCACAGTTCATAATACAATATTCGACTAATATGAGTCCAAAATTTTATAATCAATGTCTCCCTTAAATTAATTAATGAAGTATATATGTTATCACTAAAATTGGTCGTGGTAGCTGCTCTAGCTGAATTTCTTTAATTTAATAAAACAATACAATTAACTCTAACTGTCATCATCATGAGTGTGCGATCATTTGGGTGATTTTATTTTCAAGTTAATCATTTACATCAGTAGTTGATCTCTTGCGACACGTGTCACTTAATAAAGAAACAAAAAAGTTGAATACATGTCGGCAGCCAAATTAGGTTAACTTATTAATCACAAACTACAACAATTAGCCCATCCCTATCGTTAGTCGATCTTCATATATATGTTGTACTCTTGTCGGTTTATACAGTAAACTTTGAATAACTAAGCATTCTAGCAATATTTACCTTAGTCAAGCAAGTAATAGTGTTCTCTTCCTTGACTTAACAGCCTTTTTGCTAGATGACAATTTGTGAAATTGTGCTTTTTCCTCGAGACTATTTTGGTTATTATAAATGACTATGGAATTTTTTTTTTTTTGGATTAAACGAATTCACTCCAAGCCTTGTAATTAAGGCACATCCTTTTTGGATAGCTAAAATTGGAGGCAAAAACTAGATTTGGTAAAAGTGACATGGTTACCCGGATTGAACTAAACTGAAAAAATGACTTGAAGTATCATAAACCCATACAGAGCAAAAAAAAAAAAAAACTAAATTCACCCGATCAAAACCGAACCAAACAGATATCAAACACCTTAATTAGCTTGAACCAGAGCGATCCAAACCGAACTCGAACTAAGTAAACTTAAATATCTATCCTTTAAATATAAGGAATGGTGATTTTATTTTTGGCTTGCAACAGCCTTATGGTGTAACTTTTTTTTCAACTTCTATAACAATAAGGGTAACATCTATAAAGTTCCATCCTCCCCCGGTGTTGCTTTTCCTAATATTATATAAGTTGGAGCTCATGGACTACATAAAAGCTAATTTTATCTGAGGATTGTCTTAGAACTATTTTCATGCCCATGCTCCATGTTTTAGCCAACAATTGCTAGCTTTTAATGAGCATGCTCAAGAGACAAGCTATTATCTTTCTTTTTTCTTGTAAGGTCTACTGGCCAATCAACATCTGAGTCTGGATCTCTGCTAATTAATCTAGCTTCTATAATATTCATTTTCTTCTGCTAGCACAAACTTTGAAGATTTTTTTTACTTCATATCGTGGGCCACTTTTGGCTTCCTGCATGGTCTATAAACTTTGGATTTATCATTGCAAGTGATCTATAACTAACCTATGTAGAAACATCCCTCATATCATCTTTGACAATGTGTCCATCGTTTGAGGAGAGTTCAAACTGACTAACTCCCACTAAAAATGTCTTAAAGATATTATAGGCTCTTAAGGTGTAGGTAGAATTTTTTTTCTCCTAGTTTTGATAATTGCAACTATTTAAGTGTTTGATCGGCTTCTTTGAGAGTGCAACGAACATCATTAGTGAAGAACGTAACTTTATCTCATTAATAACGTTATGGTTCATGATAAATGCACTAGTCATTGCTATTGATCAATAAGTTGTTGTTGCTGACATGTGAAGGAAGAAATGAACAATAACATATCTCAAATTCAGTATTGAATCATCCTAGCTGATCTCCCAGTAGAACTTTGAAATGAATTTATCATTAAGGTAGTCAACCTGGACCAATCAAAATTGTAGGACAACAAGGTAAGAGACATATTTCTTTCAAGATCAAAGGACAAAGTTTGTGTAACACCCAATATGGTTCCAACAACCTAGCTCTTAAGCCATCTAGGCTTGAAAACTAGTCACTTTAAGCCTTTTGTCCTCACTTGAGCTTAAAAGTACTAGGCATTGTGTGTTGCAGTCAACCCATATATATCCATATAAACCAATCACTTTACTACTCATATCTCGATGTGGGAAGGGGGTATTACATAAAGAGGAAGTCGTGAGGTGAAATACCCCGAACTTAATTAGGGTGATTAAATTACTCTAAAATGATATTTGAGGGCCAATGTTCCTAAAGAATTTTGGTAAAGAAAAGAGGAAACACTTAAAAAGTGAAAAACGCTAAAATGAGCGTTATGTGACCATAGGAGGAATACGACCTCGACAAGGGTCTTAGATGGATTTCAAAGGCTTAATAATGCCTAATAAATATACGGGAACAATTCCCGAAGAAAACGGATCCATAAAATGAATTAAAAATGCTAATAAAGCTTTAGCGCATGTTTTTTGAGAAAACCCAAAAATGTGACTTTGAGTGGTCAAATGAACCCGTAAAAATTATAGTTCATCAAATAACTATAATTAAACATAAATGGAAGCTTAATAACCATTAAAATTAAAGAAACGAGAAAAATCCAGAAAACGGGCCCGGTTAGTGATAAGTGCTAAAACCGGGTAAATTAACGAGCGTTTTCTGTAAAAGACGAAAAACGCCCCAGCTCATATACATGTGGGGGCCGATTTTTATTAAGTAAGTCAGTCTGCCCCCTCTCTCTTATTAGCTAGAAAGAAAAGAAAGAAAAGTGGAAAAGTAGAAAAGGACACCTTTTCCCTCTCTCTCCTCTTATTTCCCTTTCCCCCTTCTCTTTCCTTTCTTCTTTCCTCACCAGCCGTTCTCCCCCTTCCTTCTCTGCTGGAAACGATTTTGAAGGAGCATCCATGGCTTCTCCTCCTTCTCTTGCTTGCTCAAGCTTCCTCCAAGCTCCAAATGCAAAATAAATTACATATTTGTGTTCCCCTCATCAAGCTCTACACTTCTCTCTTTTCAAAATCCAAAAATAGTGAAGTTCATCTCCATGGGTATATCTCATTTGAAGAGAAAGCTACCTTTTCTTGAAGCTTGGAGTCTCCTTTTTCTCCTAAGGTAAAAAGTTCTAAAGAAAACTCATTTTTTTCCTCCATCTTTTGGGTGGCCGATTTTCCCCCCTTGTAATACCTTGTTTTTCTCTCTTTGTTTGATCATTGCTTCAACCTTTCAATGGTGGTGGGAACCCTATTTTGATTCAAGGCTTAAAACCCCTCTTGGAACTCCAAAGGTAAAACCCTAACTTGTGGTGCTTTAAGCCCTTCATCGAATTAGTGTTGTTCTAAGGGTTAGGAGTTTAATTATATCCTTTTTGTGTTCCTTGGATGTTGGGATGGAGTTTGGCAACTCCATTGCCCACTTGACTGAAAATGGGAAGAGGAAGAGGAAAAATGAAAAGGGAACTTGGAAAACTTAAGGTAAGAATTCCACCTTAATGTTTATTTTGATTTCCTTAGTATTTGGGATGGTGAAATTAATAATAAACCCAAAATATGTGAGACAATGTGTTTGGTTGATGTTTAGTGTAATTGTGAAATTTGGTTTGAATTAATGGCCTTGGAGCCAAGAGGTTTGAGATTGTGCTTATGTTGTTGGTTTGATGAATTTTGATTGAGTTTGAGTGCTGGTAGGACCCTTTGTGGGGTGTGGCTAGTTTAGGATTGATTTGGATGAGAATTGAAGAGTTTGGATATGTTAGGTTTATGGGGAAGTTATGGCAAATTTTGTGTAGAAATTGGGTGTTCTTAGGTGACTTAATGAATTGGAGAGATTAGGAGTGTATTGGGTTGAGTTGAGTGGAGTAATAACCTTGGAATGGTAGATGGAGGATGGATTATAGAAGGACAAAAATCTGTAGCAAATAGCAAGTGAGGATCTTAGAAATGCTAGAAAAGAGTTAGTGTGCATAGTCTTGGAAATGGAGGATGGACTTGGGTGTAGTTAATGCATTTGTCTAGGAATGAATTGGAATGGTCAAATGGAGTTAGAACAAAGTGCAAAGTGCCAAGAGAAGTTTATAAAATGCACAAGTGTGCAAGTTGCAAAATGAGAATAGAAAATTTGTTGAAATTGAGTAAGAAGTTGAGTAAGGATTAAACCAATGATTTGAAGTGGTTTAGAGTATGTTTAGTGGTGTTTAAATGTGTAGAAAACATGTGGAAAGATTAGGGAATGATTAGGTGTGGATTAAGGGTTGATTTGGGGTTGAAAATTACACAAGTAGCAGTTTTTAGCAGGGTCCGGGACCTAGGTTAGGAACAAGGTCCTGGACCGCATCAAAAAAGCCCCGAGAGTTAAATTGGAAGTGGTCCGGGACTTAAGTCCAGGACCAAGTCCCGGACCAAGGTAGAAAAATGGCCGAGAGTGACTTAAAGCATTGGTCCGGGACTTTGGGTTCGGACCAAGACCCGGACCACCCCCAAAAATATGCTGAAAGTGGTTTTAAGGGTTCTAAACATGGGGGATTGATTGGTATTGGTTGTAGATGTTGTTTAGGAGTTGTTTGGTGACTTGTAAAGGTCATAAGAAGAATAAACAAGTGCTAGAAGTGAGTGAGAGGTAAGAGCTTAAATCGACAAGAGTAAAACCGAGTTAACGGGATAACGGGTAGGTGGTAAGTATGGGAGTAGTAATTATTTACGCACTGTATGAGCTTAGTATTAATAGCAATGTTTGAAACATTATCAGAGGATCATATGTGAACCGAGCAATGTGAGGTGACACGGTAAAAGTTAAACCAAGGTGTAAGGTATGATTTTCTCATGCCCCGTATGCTAACGGTGTTACTCTGATTTGTGTGCTTGTATGTTTTGTGTGATCACCTAAGCAAGATAAATGCACGAATCGGATTGTTTGCACTATCTTGTGCTTGAATTGTATTGTTCCTTGTTGAACTGTTTATTGAATTTGAAGTTTGTATAATTCATGAAATATGTGATTGTGGATGAGGTGCTTGAATGTTGAATGTGTGCTATAGTTCGACTCATAGTTGAGTCTTGTTTGATTAGTGACTCGTAGATAGAGTCGTTTCGCTTAGTAACTAAAACTTGGGAACACACGAAAACTATCGAATTAAGAATAACGGTAATGTAAACCTACGAACTCACTAGAACGTGAGAGAGTGTACGGGATGAGTAAACTCCCGATAACGGTTAGAGAACCGAATTGATTTAATCCACCAAAACAATTAATAGTGGAAGTATATAAGGAACCTCTATTTAGAGGATTAATGATTGTTCAAGACATGAATCTTAAGAAAAGTAAAGTATGGTATGGGATCACCAAACCCCTTAGAAAGATAGTCGAACCACAATGAGAGGATCCGACTAATATGAACAATGTCCCGAGCACGAGTATTCGATACGTTCGGGAAACCCTTAAATCTGAGAATACTAGACATTGGAACTTCCCTAAGCTAATAGATGATATCGAGAGAGATACTTTTAGGCCAATCTATGAGATTATGAAATAACTCCGAGAGAGGAGTTTTGGGAATTTGAGTAGTCCGGTAGAGAAACGGACACTTGAGAAGTTGAATTGAGAATTTGATTTGATTGAGATTTGAGAATTTGAGGAGCTAAGTGTATTGTTCCGCTTGTATTTGTAAGCTCGGTGGTGAGTCTTGTGTATGACTCTGCCCGGAGGTCATGGGCAATGACTTAAAAGATGCCTTTGAGTATTTGATTGAGAACTTGCTTTGAGAATCGAGAAATGAGATTGAGTTTGAGAATAGATTTTGAGATTTGAGAGTTGATTGGTAACTTGTAGAACTTGATTGAGATTGAGAGTAAGAGAACTTGAGTAAGAGTAACTCAAGAGAATGGGTAGATAATGAATAAGGAACCAAGGCATAGTGAGGTAGAGACCCCTCAGGCCTAAGAGTAAATATATTATGACTAAAAAACTTGTGTGTTGGTTATTCTTGTATTCTTGTTTGAATACTTCGCATGGCATGTGATTGATGAATTAAAATGAACCGCATGTTCTCGACCAAAGTAGTCTGCGTACCCCCGTTAGCACGTGGGGTATACGAATTTCATATGCAGCAATGTGCTGAGCCCCTAGGGGCACCATTCTTATTTTTATAGGTACTGAAGCCGATTACCGTTCGAGTGTAGGACGGGGATGGCGGTATGAGCATGGGTAGTAGATTAGAGAATATTAATTTGTATTGCGAAGGTTGTACTGTAAGACCGACTTGTATCGGCATTTTGGTTGAATTAAAGTTGTATTTGAATTGTGATTGATCAAGGAATGGAATGTATAGTTTGGTTGTAGTACTCGGTATATTCAAGTCATCAGACCGATATGGTACTTGGGGATTGTAATTGTATTGTTTGTTTGGATTGGGTTTGGCCTGTTAGTCACGTGGGTGACTAACAGCATTGTATCACCCCCGGTTGTATTGGGATTCCACTGCTTGGGTACTGATGATTGAGACAGATTAGGGGATGATGACTGGATTACCGGTAAGGGTGTTACATGAGGCTTCAACCACACAAACCTACTCCATATTAGCTCTGCGACCTGGATAGTTTCTGTAACACCCCTAATCCTAACCTGTACTAGCGTCGCAAGTGGTAGCATAAATAAATAACGTCGCAGCGGAAAATAAATCTATCTAACCTTGGTGTTACACGCCGTTACCCACCCTTGTGAGCAACAAGGCATCCTTACTCTATCCATCAACTACTCAACGCTGTGATGAACAGATACTGAGCACCCTAATTATTACAGACCAAATCCAAACTAAATGAGCAACTAAATGAATTACAACAAACTCCAAAAATAATACATAACAAAACCACAAGTGTTTATTAAAACACAGCAGCTACCCTGTTGCCCGCACTCCGGCTTGTGTCTTCTTCAGTGACCTGAAATGTTTTGCCCAATGAAGGGCTCAGCAATTGAAATGCTGGTATGCTAAATGTAGTCCTAAGTCATCTAGATTCTTTAAGTCGTTTTAGCCATCTTGATATTAGGTTCATTACAAGATAATCCGGTTTACAAGAATAACAGTAATACAGTAGACATTGAACAACCACACAACAATTCACCTGCAACATTAGTGCATGATAATACACAACAACCAATAACCAACACCAACATTCCATCAATCACCAAACAAGGCAACATATTTTAACAACTTGTTCTTGTCAAAAGGTCACATGACCCTTATCCTTTTAAACCAACCACTTGACCTTTCCAATTAATTTTACCTCAGGCGTCCTGTCAAGACAACCCTTAATAACCTTTGTTAATGGACAGTGTGTCCCCTGGGTTCCAAAAGAACCGTTACCAGCTGACCTTATGGCCCTGGATAATATTTGACCGATCCGGTCGAACCTGTGCACCAACGGCAGTGCCCTCCGCCATCCCCGAATGTGGCTGATGGATTTCCTTTGAGTGACTCCCCATTGAAGTCTCTCGTAGTGATCACTATGCGCAACCAGAAAGTCGAAACAGTCTGGATTCCTCTCTTTATAAGTTAGCCCTTTTGTCAGTGGTACAATAACCAATACTTGAATTAAGACTATAACAGTGACCATCAGTTAGGTTCAATAATACCTAAAGGTCAGTAATTCTTTTCCAGTTTAGGGACCGTTCGACGCCTGCGCGAGTAAACGCAGGTATATCCGCGTTTACATAAATCTCACTGTGGTTAGTGTGTACTAACTTGACAAGTGTGTTTTGTGTCAGCTCAGTTTAAAATACAGCCAATACCATATTGCCATGTGTCCTCGTCCATCTTCTGAAATAGATTAATCGCTGGATCGTCCCCAGCGAACGGAGCCTTAGATGTATAAACTTTTAGCCACAAGACATTCGCGTATAAAATACAACGCAATAGTTTGAGCAATACCATATACAATATCATTCACATAAAATCATAGATATCGTTCTTAAACATTTAAACACATAATGTCTGTACCTTAGGATAATCCTTAGGACATTCAGACCACACAATTAACATACCGTTCACCGGGGTAACAGCTAGCTTGACAATGCACGCTCTAGTAATTCTCTCACGTATGCTGTTATTTATACATACAATAACGTGTATTATTAATATGACCGTCCACTAAATATTTACAGTACAATCACTGTAGAGTTTATTCTCGTTGTACACCAACTATGTATGTTATTTATTTTCCCTGTTGTTTTAGCAGTGGTTTTAGATAACCTAACAGTTCATTATTTTATGTGGAGTTCACATGTGATAATGAATTTTCCATTATACGGTATACCTTTATCTCATTAATTATATACTCATAATTATTTCCACTTATCATTATATCATATCATTTAGTCATTTATGTTATAACCACCTTTATTTCATAAACTTTATATTATATTTCATAATATACCATAACACATTATATTACATAATCTTAATTCCTTTCCTTATTAAATTACAAAACAAACCTTATATTTTCGGTAATGATATTTTGTACACATAACTCTTTCATAATTCACCAATTAACCACTTAACATTTCGGTAATTACAAAATGATTATTCTAATTTCTATAAATTACCAAATGGACCCAAATACTTTCGGTTTCAACAAATATAATTCCTTTATTACAATTTAACCCCAAAACTTTATATAAGTTACATATTAACTTATAAACTATAGTTTTAATATTCAATTTTTCTTAAATACCAAAAGACCCTTATACTTTTGCAAATTATGTATTCACCCCTAACTAAATTCGGTTTTCCATTTATATTTTCATAAATTACATATTCACCCCAAACTTTTATAAACTTAATATTTTATGTCATAAATCATTTTAACCCAAAGTTTTTGGTCAACACTTTGACCAAGACTTAATTTCATAATTAACACTTCAATTTACCCATAAAATCATATATGATTCGGTTTTATACCAAACTTTCCATAAATTACAAAATAGCCCCAAAGCTTTATAAAATGTTATTTTAACACTTAAACACTTATTTAATTCACCAAAATTCATAATATTAATTCCTACCTTATATTATATCACAAATGTACCAAACCACTCCTTAAGCTCTCGGTAATTAAGTTTAATACTCCAACCTTTTCAAAATTTACATTTTAGCCACATAATTATTAAACCAGCCATTTAAATACTTGTAGCTATTTTTAATGTTTCAAAAATTTATAAAATAAGTTAATACACTTATATATTTTTCAAAATTCACCAAATCCCATATATTGCTCTCGGCCACAATTTAATTTTATCATATGGTTTTAAAACTTGATTTAAACTTTATAATATGTATATATAAATGTATATAAGTCATATAACACTTCTAAAAATATGCTAATGACTTAGAATGTTTATAAACTAAAATAGAGCACTTTATTCCTAGACCATTCGGTTTTAATATATATGTAACATAATCAATTTTTGTGACACAAATATATACCTTAAGGTAATAATTACCTTATATGTTATAAATTATTTTCTTGACAATATCACCCATAGTTTCGAACCTAATTATTTAAAGGTTATACAAAATTTTTATACCAAAGTTTGAAGCTTAAATCAAACTTAAACTTAATAAACCTTACTCATATAAACTTACCCCCTTAAATCAAGACAATTCTTGTACTTGATTTTTCCTTGAATTCCAAGCTCTCCAAATGCTATCTTGATGTATAATTTTTGGCTCCTTAAATATATTTAGGAGATTCATTTGTTAGACTTCCAACAAAGATTTATAAATAATATTTGGAGAAATTTTACAAGAGTTTACCTTAGGAATTTAACAAGGTATTTTTGATACACCTTGGGATGATTGTAGATCCAAGTTTCCTTCATGAAATAATGAAGAGAATATTGGTTTAGAAGGTTAAAATTTCAAAAATTGCCTAAGGAATTTTCTTAAGATTTTCAACATGAAAATATACCTTAACTTGATCTTGTTGTTCCTTGTGTTGTTGTTGAATTTAGGAACCTCCTTGAAGCACCTATGGTTGGCGAAAATTGTAGAGGTTGCTAGGATGATTTCTTGCTTCAAGACTTGATAGATTTAACTAGGAAATTACATTAAAATGGTGTTAGGAACTAGTACACCATTAATGGAGTTTATTAACACTTAGGAATTAACTTAACAATGGAGAAAAGAGAGAGCTAGATGAGATGCTTACCTATTCGTGAATGAGGGCAAGGAAATGAGATGGGCATTCACGTAAGTAAATAAGGAGAATCAAGGCTTAATTATGTGTCATTATTTTATGTCATGATTATGTTTATTTTGATTACTAAATTAGCTACATAAATCTCTTAGTTGGCTAAGTATACGGCTGGTTGGCCACTAATGAATTTTGGCATCTTCCAATCATGTAGACTAATGGCTAAAAGGGATGGTAGAAGATTAACTTAGGTTATTAATTCTAGGTAATTGTTTAGGCTTTATTAGATTGATTAGTATTTCTAACTTGTCTATTCATGCAGGAGAAGGTGATCAGCAATTATGGAGCACTCAAGCAGCTCCACACCATGTAGGCTTACGGCTCCAAGCCATCCTAGAAGACTACTTTAAGTTTGTTAATTGTCACAAGTTAATTATGTAAGTTAGGTTCTTGTCTCCTAGGTTAATTAATTGTCAATCAAGCACCCCACTACCAGATTTCAATTGGCCAACACATGCCCAATATCAACTTGTTTAGTTTGTTTTAATTGCCTAGTGAAGATATGACTAGATTAGCATATTAATGTGATTATTTTTGGTAAGCTAATGTGCTGTTCTCCTGCAGGTAACCGATGGGTGAGAGCTCCCAAATTGACTGAATTATTTGTTACTTATCATATAATATATGCTAGGTGAGTCACATTAGCATAAGACAATTTTTTTTGTAAAAATCTAGCCAAAATGGCCTTAAATCTCGCCCAATATGGAGGTCAAATGGGACTGATTTTTCATTTGATTTTTGTTACACTATATTGTACTAAGATCATACTAATATGTGTAATAGGTTCCAGCATTTAATTGTACATTTATATCATGGTAAAAGATGAAAGTTTTAAGGTAAAAATGCTGATTTTAGGTACTTTTTGACCTAAAACATCGCCCCCACTTGTACTATGAGTTTAGTACTGGAATCAATTGATTTAGATGGTCACTTTATCCACTTTTAAGTTAATCAACTCGTGCTCCTCAAAAACTTCAAGGCAATTGCGTAAAACGCATTTTCGTGACACCCGAAGGTGCGTTTTTGTGCTTTAAGGATTTTCTGGAAAATAAGTAGTCGCTATGTGTTCCAAGTGTTTATTAACATTTTTTATAGTCAATAATAATATGTTAAGGTGTTACATTGAGTTATATGGGGTTATTTCAACTCAGAACACAATTCTTGGGCTAACCGGGCAAAAAGGAGCGTTAAGAAACTCCCCCGAGTATTTTGTCTTTAACTGAGAATTTATCTTGAGAACTTTGTCTTAAATGTTCATTAAGGTACTATTATGCATTTAGAATGAGTTGTAATGCTTTACTTTACTTAATAAGATATTTCCGGGACTTTCGGGCCTTAAGGGGCCTTTAAGAGAATTCCTGGGCATTTCGTATTTTTACTCAGTTCTAACTGAGGACTTGTGTTTCAAAGGTCATATAATGATCCTTGGTTGACTTTATCTGAGTTCTATAGTTTATATAACTTGGTTAGCTTAAGGTCGGGCTTTAACGCTCGTTTTTAGACCTTAAGGAGTTTAGGTGTGTTTTAACGCCCAAGTGCTTATATACTTTTATTAGGGTTTAATAATCCCATAAATAATACTTATTTATCATTATTTAATTATTTAAAGATTAGGGGTATTTCAGTCTACCCCCCTTAAAAGGACTTCGTCCCGAAGTCATAACTTATACTTGTTCATTCTATGGAATCAAGTTCCTCATATCTATTCCTGTATACTCCTCATTCTTGGGTGTCAATACTATATTGACAATCCTACATTCCATCTGTAATCTAAATGTATGCCTTTCATACAAACATATTCTTACTCATGATAATCAATGTAATCACAGCATAAACAGCTTGATAAATACTGTATAAACATTGTAGAGCAAATAAGTATACTCTTAAATCAATCATCCCAGTGTTACATAGAACACACCCAATATCCATACAAGTGTATACAACCATAACCGTCCAAAAAATTGCACACATGCGCAAGAAACAACCAAGTACAAAACCAGTTAGACCGCAGATATGCAAGTCGCATATGGTGCTCTACCCCCCTTAAAAAGGGTTACGCCCACGTACCCCCACAAGTATACACGCAACTAAGAGAAAAGTGCTGGATACTTGTCTCGCATGGAGTCTTCTAACTCCCATGTCGCCTCCTCAACGTCGTGGTTTGACCACAAATTGTAACCATTCTAATGGTCTGTTTTCTGGTCTCCCTTAGTTCTTGGAGTCTAGAATGCGAATCGGGGTCTCCTCGTATCTAAGTGTAGGATCTAACTCGAGTGTCTCGGGCTCTAAGATATGCGAAGGGTGAGGCACATACTGCTTCAGCTGTGAAATGTGGAATACATTGTGCACTCTCCCAAGCTCAATAGGTAAATCTAATCTGTAAGCTAATGGGCCCACTCGCTCCGTAATCAAGTACGGTCCTACATACTTTGGGCTAAGTTTGCCCTTCTGCCCAAACCTAAAAACTCCCTTCATAGGCGAAACTCTAAGAAGACTCGATCGCCTACTGCGAACTCGAGGTCTCACCTACGGACATCAGCATATGATTTCTGTTTGTCCTGGGCTATCTTCATGTTTTTGCGTATCTGCACAATGTCTTCTTTCATCTGGTCTAAGTACTCTGGCCCTAAGATGATGTTCTCACTGGGCTCGTCCCAACATAGTGGTGTTCTGCATGGTCTGCCGTACAATGCCTGAAATGGTGGCATCTGAATGGATGCATGATAGCTGTTGTTGTAGGCAAACTCAATCAGATGTAGTCGGTCTATCCAGCTTTCTTAGAAGTCTAAGGCATAAGCTCTGAGCATGTCCTCCAATGTTTAAATCGTTCTTTCACTCTGGCCATCAGTCTGTGGGTGAAAGGATGTACTTAGCTTCAGCTTTGTACCCAATGCCTCCTGAACCTGCTGCCAAAATCTGGAAACAAACCTGGAATCTCTATCTGACACAATAGACTTCGGTACACCCGTGGTGTCTAATAATCTCCCTCTGGAAGAGGTCCGCCAGCTTGGGAACTTTCCATGTGTCCTTGATCGGAATGAACTTAGCTACCTTTGTCAGTCTGTCGACAATCACCCATATCATGTTAGCACCTCCTCTAGTCGGTGGAAGACCTACCACAAAGTCCATGGATATATCCTCGAACTTCCAATATGGAATGGGCATCGGCTGTAACTAGTCCGCCCGGTCTCCGGTGTTCAAATTTCACCTTCTGACATGTCATACATCTTGCCACAAATTCTGCAACATCCTTCTTCATACCACTCCACCAGAAATGTAATTTCAAATCTTTGTACATCTTTGATGACCCTGGGTGTACTGATAAAGATGAGCAATGAGCTTCCTGTAGTATCTTTTCCTTCAAGTCGGGGATGGACTCTGGAATGCATAAACGACCATTCAGTCTGATTAGCCCATCTTCACTAAGCACAAAAATCACTTCTGCCTCTCGAAGATACCATCTGTCAACTACTGTCTGATAGTCTTCATGTACTGGTCATTAGCCTGAGTACAACGTACCTCCTCGATGAGGTCGTTGTCTCCTGCCATGGCAAATAAAGAATGGGCTCTACGGCTCAGGGCGTCAGCAACTAATTTGCCTTACCCTCCTTGTACCTGAGGTGATGTCGTAGTCCTTCAGAAACTCGACCCATCGCCTCTGTCTCATGTTCAGCTCCTTCTGTGTGAATAAATGTAGAAGGCTCTTATGATCTGAATAAACGTCACTGTTACTCATAAGTATATAAGTAGTGTCGCCAGATCTTTAGTGCAAAAACAACTACTCCCAATTCCAAATCGTGAGTCGGGTAGTCTCCTCATGTTTCTTCAACTGTCGTGATGCATAAGCAACAACTTTTCCATTCTACATAAGTACACAACCTATCCCGTGCATGAGGCATCGCAATATACTTCAAACCCGTCGGTCCCCTCTAGAATGGTGAGTATCGGTGCCGACGTCAGTAGGTCCTTCAATGTCTGAAAAAACGCTCACAATCTTCAGTCCATACAAATGAATCTTTCTTCATCGGTAGTTCGTCATTGGTTTCGCAGTTTAGAGAAGTCTTGCACAAATCTGCGATAGTAACCAGCTAACCCCAAGAAACTACGGATATCTCACACTGTCTTTGGTCTCGGCCAAGTCTTAAACTGCCTCAATCTTTGCAGGGTCTACAGATATTCCACGAGATGATATTACCCGAAGGATACACTGTCCAACCAGAAATCACACTTTGAAAGTTTGGCATATAACTGATTCTCCCTCATGGTCTGCAAAACTTGCCTCAGATGCACCTCGTGCTCGTCTTTCGTCTTTGAATATACTAGGATGTCGTCGATGAATACAACCACTGATGAGTCTAACTGCTCCCTGAACAACCGGTTCATAAGATCCATGAATACAGCTGGGGCGTTCGACAATCCAAATAGCATAACTGTGAACTCGTAATGTCCGTAGCGCGTTCTGAAAGAAGTCTTTTCTATGTCTTCATCAGCTATCCGTATCTGGTGGTATCCTAATCTCAGATCAATCTTCGAGAAAACTGTAGCGCCTCTTAACTGGTCAAATAGATCATCAATTCGTGGTAACGGGTACTTGTTCTTCACCGTGCCTGCATTCAGCTCCCTGTAGTCGATGCATAGTCGCATGCTACCATCCTTCTTTTTCACAAACAAAACTGGTGCTCCCCATGGTGATGCACTCGGTCTGATAGCCTTTGTCAAGCAGATCTTCTAACTGAATCTTCAGCTCTTTCATTTCTACTGGTGCCATCCGGTAAGGTGCTTTGGCAATAGGTCCGGTGCCTGGTATTAAGTCGATGGAGAATTCCACTTCTCTCTTGGGTGGCATCCCTGGTAGCTCCTCAGGAAATAGATCAGGAAAGTCTGAAACGACTGGTATGTCTGTCTGTGTTTTCTCTTCTTGCCGTAAATCCTGGACATAGCACAAATAGACTGGCTGCCCCTTCTTCAACTTCTTCACCAATGTGAGCAGATACTAGCTTGAAAGTAGGCTCTTTGGAATACTGC